>APFE030475583.1:0-17438 GCA_000404065.3 Pinus taeda | reverse complement strand
TTTTTCTTCTTGATATGTCCTTCTATCTTGATAATTTGAGGAGTGGTGATTCTGGCCAATGCATTACAAGATATGGTTGGATTCATTTCTTCTTTCTCGATGTGATCTTTCACTTCTTGAACCTTTTTCTTCTTGATATGTCCTTCTATGTTGAGAGTTTGAGGAGTGGTAATTCTTGCCAATGCTTTACAAGATATGGTCAGATTCATTTCTTCTTTCTCTGGGGTTGGTTTCTAGTGCATATCCTCTTCTTTTGATGTTTCTTGATCCTTTTCTTCCTCCCCTTCACAATCTATGTAAAATAATTTCTTCTCAACACACTTATGACCTTTAGTGTATTTGTTATCACAAATGTAACAAGGCCCTTTTTCTCTTTTTTCTTCCAATTGTTGTGGTGTAAACCTTGTAGGTTGTGGAAGTCTAGGAGCAAAAACACTTCCATATTTATAGTTGTGAGTGGTGGGATCCATTGTTTCCATCATTCCGCTTTCAATTTTTCTTGCCAACTTGAATGCCTTCTCCAATGAATCAGGTTCCCAAAAACGAACCTCATGTTGAATGTTATCCTTTAAAGTCCCTATGAAAACATCAATCCTTTGCTTCTCTGGAATATCATTTACCCTTATATTCAATTTTTTAAAGTCCTCAATGTGCTCTGCCATTGAACCCTTTTGTTTGAGATTTATCAATTGGCTAAAGAGGGTGTTTCTCTTTGTATCATCATAAAGTGCTACCATTTACTCTGTCAAAATTGACCAAGTGACAAGTTGTTTACAATAACAAAGCCCTTCCTATCATAAAAATTGATTCGGTTCTAAATATAAAGATGCAAGACATACATTTTGTAATAGTTTCACCTCATGTAGATCAAAATATTGCTCCATATGTAGTATCCAATTTACCGAATCCTTGTCATCAAACTTCCTCATATCGCCTTCTCTTGAGTTTAGGAGCTCAATCTTGAAACAACTGTAACTCTGTAATTTCAGATCTTCCAATTTTGAAATTACTACCTGCGGTAGTCCTCTGCGTCCTCTTTCCAATTCCACTAGTCTGATCGAAATTGGATTCTCCAAGAAAGATTTATGTACAATCTCCCAAGATGACCTGATTATATCCATTTTCAAAAGAGCGAACTTGTATGAAGTAACTCATGTCACTGTTTCAACCTTCGGACCTGAAACGGATACAAAGAAAACTACAATCCATCCTCTTTCTGTAACTTCTGACGAAATTTCAATCTAATGCTCAGAGAGATAGTTATGACGATTTTCCCTAGGTCGCCTGTTTGGGATGTAATTCGAGAGCTTGCCAAAACCCTAAATTTCTTGGACTGTATCTCCACAAATAAAGTGAAACAAGATATGAAATTCAGACTCGAGGTTCAGAACGATTTTATCTAAAATGGGTTTTTTTGTTATCATCTAAAATGTCGTAGAAAAAAATTATAACAAAAAAGCTTTCCAAAACCCTAAATGTCTTGGACTGTATCTCGGCAAATATAGCGAAGCAAGATGTGAAATTCAGACCTGAGGTTCAGAACGATTATATCTAAAATGGGTTTTTTTGTTATCTTCTGAAACGTCGTAGGAAAAAAATTATAGTGAAAATTCCATGAAGCCCTATTTGGAGTAGCAAAACCCTAGAATCCAAACCTCTAATACCAAATGTTATGAAACCAGCCCACAAAAAGATAGAAAAGAAAGATAAACGCCTTCAAAATAATCCTCTTCGAGGGGCAACCTCCTTTACATTACACAAATGAACAATTCTTGGATGATACAAATGACAAGACCTCCTTTCTATATATAGGAGTCTAAGGGATCATAATATAATCAGAGCCGACATAACAATAATAATGTAAGAGCACAATAATAACAATAGTGGGCTTCTATGGGGCACAATAATAATAATATGGGGATTACATGGGCACAACAATATAATAAGGGGGTTGCACTAATAACAGTAAGGGGTTACACTAGTAGTATAGGGACCTAACAAAGTCCCTGACTTGGTTGGATTTTGCATATGTTAGTAAGAGTTATTTTCCTTTGTATCTTATGATTAAATGTACTTGTTATGATTTGGTTGTGATGGTTGTGCTATAATTGTTATTATTTTGGTTATTTGCTGGTTATAAGCATGGTTTTATGACTGATTCTATTTATGGCTCTTAACATGTTTTGTTTGGTAAATGATTGGTTTTTGAATGCATGACCTAATAGATGTTATTGCAACTATTATGAGAGGGTATTAGACCTTCTTGATGATTCTCAGATCATTAGTATAAATGAGAGATTAGTGACTACGTGACTAGAAAATCTAGTCACCACAATTATTTCAAGTGAATTACTACTAAATTTGAGCAATTTTAAGTGGCCCAACTAAAAACAACTAATTTAGACTAGGGATAAAATATATAACTAGATAATAAGTGACCAACTAAAAGTGACTAACTTAAATGACTAATTTATTCTAGGACTAAAATATATGACTAGATTCCAATTTCATGAAAAAGACCAAAGACGCTGGCAATCTCTGGCAAACTGACCCCGCGCGCCTGCACCTACACCTGCTCTCCAGGCCCTGCCTGGCAGGGCTGCTGCTGCCCTCCCCGATCTCTCCTTGACCTGATCTGTTCCTCGACCCCTTCATTGGCCTTTTCGCTACTTCCTGCCCCCGTTGGGGCCCAGCCTGCCTCGCGCTGACCCTCCTTTGCTATCCCTTGCTGGCCATTCATTCTTTGAATGGCCGGGCTCGCTCCTCCCCCTCCAGGCTCTGAGAACCATGAGGAAATTTTCGCTTCTCTTTTCTCTGACTCAACCATCTCCAGAACTCGTCCCACAGTGACCAAGTTCAATAAAAAACTTGATGAAATCCCTGAGGTGAATCTCCCTCCATCCCTTCCAAGGAAGTCAACAATCATCCTCGCTGAAAGAGGGCTAGTAGGTCAGTTCACTGGTCTCTGGCCCTCCCCGAGATCAGTCCAGAAATGGGTAGAGCACAACTGGAGCGCGATGATCCAAGGAAAGATAGCCATCATATTCTGCGGACGGGGTTATTTCACCTTCCTCTTCGAATCAAAAGAAGACAAGAATCTCATATTCAGAAATGGCCCCTACTTCATGGACTCAAGAGGCCTGTATTTTAACAAATGGACCCCGGACTTTGATCCGGAAATGGATATCCAAAATGCTGTTCCAGTTTGGGTCTGGCTCCCTCATTTGCCACTCCACTGCTGGGGAGACGAATCAGTAAAGACAATAGGGAATGCAGTAGGCAAATACATTGACAGATCGGAGCCAAGGGAGAACATGCATGCATGCGCAAGGATCTGCGTGGAAGTAGATCTAGGGAAAGGCCTGCCGGAAGCCATCAAGATCAAGTAGATCAATGGACGCATATTCAGCAGCTGGAATATGAGCAACTCCCCTTCAAATGCAAGGTATGTCACGAGTATGGTCATTTCACCAATAGATGTAGTAATTCAAAAACAAATGAATCAGCTGATAATGAGGAAAATCCTGAAGGCTCTTGGGAACCAGTAAAAAGGATAAAACCTTCCCCCCCCAAGGTCCCAGCTCAAAAACCCCTTCGGATCCCCTCCCTCACCCTCCTCCCCCTCCTCTCAGCTCAACTCCCCCCTCAACCTCCAACCCCTTCAAATCCTTGTCCGTCGAAGATCCTTCTTCCCCTCCATCTTCCCCCCGAGCACCTCCCTCTCCCACCCGCATGATCTCTCTCCCTTCCCCTCCTCCAACCACAGATAAAATCCTAATCATAAACAAAATGGAAGAAGCCAATCAATCCATATATCCTCCGAGAAAAGCTGGTCGAAAGTCAAACAAAGAGCTCAGAGATGAAACAACTGCAAAAGAGATGGCAACGGGAACGCAGAAACCAATGGACTCATACCTAGGCAAGCTGAAAGGAAGTGGAGAAAAGGCAAAGGAGAGGAGTGGTCCTCACCCAACCAATGGTAAATAATGATCTTGGTCTCTTGGAACTGTAGGGGGATGGGCTCTCCCTCAAAACTAAAAGCAATCAGGGACTTATTAAAATAGGAGTAGACGGATCTCCTTCTCATCTAGGAGACCAAAATTTCGGCACAAGACTTTCAACACCAAAGTCAAAACTTCAAAAACTTCACTGGGGTATCAACAGGCTCAGAAGGTGCCTCAGGAGGAATAGGAACAATATGGAACAAGAATAAATGGGAAATCACCAATTCTCAATTTTGCAACTGGTGGGTAAGAACTGACCTGAAAAACAAAGGATCTCAGGAAATCTACTACATATACAACATATATGCTCCAAATCATCACAGGGACAAAGGCCGCTGCTGGGAAACAATATCCTCAGACCTTCAATCTGTGCAAAATAGGAACATAATTCTTGGGGGAGACTTGAACTTAATAAGAAACGTGGAAGAAAAACTGGGAGGAAACTACCACGCAGACCCTTCGAGAGACATGCTAGAATCCATAATTCAGTCACACAACTTGATGGACATTCCCCTATCCAATGGAAAATATACTTGGAGCAATAAAAGGACTGGCTTATCTAATATTAAAGAGAGACTGGATATATTTCTACTTCAGGAAGGAATCGCTGCAATTTTTCAGTCCATTAAGAGTCATTTAATCCATGCCTTGGCCTCTGACCATAAACCTGTGATCCTAAATTTGGACAAAGGTACAAATCTGGGACCTCTCCCTTTCAAGTATAACAAAATTTGGGACCTGCAAGAAGACTTTCGCACTCTCATAAAAAACTAGTGGGCCAAGGAAGTCAACGGGTCGCCCTACTATGTATGGGAAAAAAAGTTAAAATCGCTGAGATCAGTTATCAAACAGTGGGAAAAAGAAGTAGCGACCTTGGAAAACAAAAAAAAATCAGACTTACTCATGAAGATGGAGCAGTGGAATAAGGCTAAAGAAAATATCCAATACACAAGTGAAGACTTAGACTATGAAAAAGAAATGTACAGAGAACTCTATCGCCAGAACAGAGCTGAGGAGGAGGATCAAAGACAGAAATCCCGTTGTCTTTGGCTGAAAGCTGGAGACAAAAACACTTCTTTTTTTCATAACAATATAAAGCTCCGGCGAGCTGGAAACCAGATAGACAAAATAGAGGTAGAGGGAAAACAGCTTAGTGACCAAGAGGAAATCAAGGAAGCAGCTCACAACTACTTCAAAACTCTCCTTTCTATTGCTCCTCAGCAAACAGACAGCATCGAATTCCTCAGTGAAGTAGAGAGCAAAATCTCAGATGCTCAGAATAAAGAATTGGATCAGGACATCACAGAAGAGGAAATCCGAGCAGCAACCTTCAGTATGCAGCAGGATAAGGCCCCGGGACCGGATGGATTCACAATTGCCTTCTATCGAAATCATTGGGAAACAATCAAAAAATGTTTTGTGCGGATGGTCAAGAATGTATTCCAAAACCACAAGATGGGATAAAATACCAAGTCTTTGCACATAGCTCTTATTCCCAAGGAAACGAATCCTCTCTCCTTTGATAGATTCCATCCCATATCCCTCTACAACGTCTCTTACAAGATTGTAACCAAAATTCTAGCCAACAGGCTCAAAAAACTTCTCCCTCACTTAATATCTGAGAACCAGGGAGGTTTTGTACCAAGCAGGCAAATCACCGACAATGTCATCCTAATTCAAGAAGCCATCCACAACAGCTTCAGCAGAGGGGAAAGAGGAATGATAATCAAATTGGACATGGAAAATGCCTTTGATAGAGTTGATCACTCCTTCTTAACAGAAAATCTCAAAAGATTCGGGATCTCAAAAAACTTCATAAGTATTATCAACGGGTGCATCTCCAACCCTTGGACCGCTCCTTTGATCAATGGTCACCCCAGCAATTATTTCAGAAGCTCTAGAGGGTTGAGACAAGGCTGCCCCCTCTCCCCCTTCTTATTCATTATTATTGCTGAGACTCTGAGTATTCATTTAGAAAACCTTCGAAGACAAAAAGAGATCACCGGAATCTGGATTGAAAGAGGGACCAAAGAGATCAATCATTCGCTCTTCGCGGATGACACCCTTCTCATTGGGGGAGCCTCCAGTCTAATGGCAAAAATATTCAAGAAAGTGTTGGATGCTTTCTTAGCAGCCTCAGGAGGAAAGCTCAACAATAGAAAATGCAAGATCTATACATGGAATGTTCCTCTCCAAATTCAACAAAGAATATCTCTGATCCTGGACATTCCAGTGCAAAGGAACTGGAGTTTCTTCTCTTATTTAGGTCTGCCTCTAGCTAAGGAAACAGTCAAGGCAGAGATTTGGGTCAAACACATCGAAAGAATGAGAGGCCTCCTTCAGAGTTGGGGAGTTTCTTGGCTGAACCTGGCAGGCAGAGTGATCCTTATTAAGGCTATCCTCTCAGCTCTCCCAATATACCAATATGCGGTCACCATGGCTCCGACAAGCATTCATAAACACATGGAAATCATCCTCCGAAGTTTCCTTTGGCAGGAGGAAAACAGGAGACCAAGAAATTTAGTCTTGTTAAATGGGATCAGGTAACCTTACCATATGAAAAAGGTGGTCTATCTATCAAAATCCCGAGCCTCTCCAATCGGGCCTTGGGTTTTAAATTGATTTGGAGAATTCTAACTGGCAAAGGATTGTGGTGGGTGGAGGTCACAAAACGGAAATATCTCAGTGGTCCAAACTCTAACCTTCTCTCCGAGCCAATAGTGGAAAGACCCTGCACCCCAGTGTGGAAACTTATCAAAAAAGTGCTCCCTCAATTTAGAGAAAACACACCCAAATTCCCTGGAAATGGTAAGAACATTAATATTTGGTCAGACAGAATCATGGGCTCTAAGCCGAGGAATCTTCTTCAAGCTTTTCGACCTCTCCAAATATGGATGGATGAAAGAAACTTAACCACCTTGTTTGACATTTCAACTTGGAACCAGAACATCTGGCAAGACTGGAAAGATCTTAATCTCCCCAACGACCTCAGGGATCTCTGGTCCAATATCAAGTGCTCTCTCTCTGGTTCTGCGCCTACAAATTCAAGGGTCGAAGACAGGTATATTTGGGATTCTAGCGGAGGCAAATTCACGGTTAAAGAGGGGTACAAAATTTTATAGGAAACTGCTCAAATCGCAAACTGGAATCTCCACACAACTGCCTAGAAATCAGAGTGTCTACCAAAGATCAAACATTTTAATTGGACTCTCCTCAAAGGAAAGACCCTCACTACTGAGAATCTAAGGAAAAGAGGAATCCTGGGTCCTTCAAGATGTTGCTTCTGCTGTGCAGAGGAGGAATCCATACAACATATCTTCCTCCTCTGTCCCTTCGCCCAAAGCTGTTGGAAACAAGTGATAAACCCCATGGCAATCAGTGAAAGCTTCGATCAGATCTCCTCTCTTCAGAAAAACTGGGGGAAATGTTATCCCTTTCCCAAAAAAGGCAAACACAATATCGACCGACTGTGGAAATGCATTCCAGCCACTCTATGTTGGCAAATATGGTTAGCTAGGAATAACTATGTCTTCAACAACAAAAAGCCAACCATTGTCAACATCCTAGCTAAAACAATAGCCATCATCTCAAAAACAATTAGCACCAACTTCATCGCTCTCTCAGATCAGTCAAGTTGGCAGCAAGCAGAGATTGAATGGTACAACAAATTTAGCTTCAGTTACACCAACATTCAACACCCTCAAACAAAAGCTCACAAGAAAAGGATACACTGGAAACTCAAAGGATCCAAGGAAGAGGTCAATCAATGGATTTCAGATCAGAAGCGTCCTACTTTACATTTTGACGGAGCCTCCAAGAAAAACCCAGGGAAAGCTGGAGTTGGGGGCATCATTAAAAACCACAGAGGAGAAACTATTGTAAGCTACGAATGGGGATTGGGAAAATCCTCTAACAATGTGGTTGAAGCATACAGCCTCCTTCTCGGCACCTCCATTCTGAATAGGCTGGGAATCAGAAATCCTATCATCATGGGGGACTCTGCCATCATTATAGCAGCCTTGGTCTCAGGAGCAGACTTTAGCAAAGCCACTCTCAGCAACATAAAGCTCAGGATTCAGCACAATCTCAGAACTTTGGGTGACACGACGTTTAAGCATGTCTTAAGGGAAAACAACACAGCAGCAGATTTTTTCGCCTCCAAGGCCGTCAGTAGGCAGAGTGGACAAATCAGGGAGAATGATCACATCTATGACAAGGCAATCCCTTAGCAGATCAGTTGGCCCGACAACTCTTCAGAATAGCAACTCCAGTACGCCTCTGAACCCAAGTCACCTCAGCTATCAAGCTTATTAAGATCCTTTCTGCTTCATCCTAGATTATCTGACTTCACCCAGCTCCTTCGTGAACTGTGTGCCTTATTCCTCCCAGCTTGTTGACGAACCAGCTCTTGAAATCCGATCCTGTCTGGCTCCTCGTGATCCAATCTCTGAGAAATCTGGCTCAAGTCCCTTCGTAATCCCTTCCAACTGCACAAATGATCTCATGGATGATCCCGAGCATGTCCAAATACATGATCTCCCTCAGTATCACCTGCCCGTCCAGCCCTCTCAGTCGCTTTATAATCTCCACCCTCCCCTCTATCTTCAACAACAAAGGGATGACTCTGAGCATTTTGACTTGCCCCAGGAGCTTGGCAACAACAACGGCCATTCCCAGCCCATCTCAGCAGCGCGATCCCCTCTCCCCCGGATCCAGAAGAGCGGCATCAAGTGAGGCAGCCCCTAGACCAACTCTGAAGCGCGCCTCCTCCCGAAAGGACCCAGGTATAATTCTTGCTTTTCTCAAGTTCGTTTGTCACTGACCTACTTGGTTGTGCTCTTCTCCTCAGACATGGCGGAGCCCTCTGAAATTAGATTGCAGAATGAGAACCAGGCAGGCAGTGAACCAACTGAGAACCTGCTGGATCGCGTGCTTGGCAACAACACTTGCACACTCTGCAAACAACACTGCTTCATGATTCCCAGGTTCATCAAGCAATTTAATGAGCTCAAGGAAGACTTTCAGGCGGACAGTCGTTCCAAGAGGAAAAAATTGGAAAAACAATGAGCTGAAATAGAGAGCCTGAAAGAAAAATGTAACCACATGGAAGAGGCCATTTCTCACATTAAAAACATCACTCAAACCATGCAAGCTGAGGCCTCAACCAGAGCAAGCATCAAGAAGGAACCTCAGATGGAGGACTCTGTCAATCAGTTTTGGTAAACAATCTCATGGCCAGCAAATTTTGCTTTCTAGCAGGGCTCTTTGTAAGGCAATATAGCCGTTTTTTATTTCAGTATATCAGTCTTAAGTGTACTCCCAAGAATTCAGGGTCTGCGCACCCATTTTGGACTTCTCTTCCTCTCTCTCCACTTCTTGTAACAACGCTTATTATCAACAGTTTTTTATAATAGATAAGTACCCGATCATGTTAAAAATATATATATATGACTAGACAATAAGTGGAAAAATTAAAAATGATCAATGTAAATGACTACTATAGTCCAAGAATAAAAATATGACCAACTAACAAGTATAAAAAGTATATGAATTAGTCATTTATGCTCGTAATTTTTAATTGTGCCACTCTGGAATGGAAAATTGCAATTTGGATACTGAAGTGTTACCTTAATGGGGTCCCTAAATCCATTTGCAGTGTTAAAATTTACTACTAAATCTGTCTGCAGTGGATTCCACAACCCCCTTAAAGGGGTTTATGAATCCATCTATAATGCTAAAATTATAATAGTTTTATATAATATAGAGTATAATTTTACAATATATAATACTTTTATATTCCCTTTGGAAGGAGAGACAAGAAAGAGAGTTTGAAATTGATATAAAAGGGTTTTAAGGGGTAATAAGAAATTGTTCCTCGCATCTTAGAGAGACGACACCCTATTTGTTGTGGGGTTTTTGTGGTGTTGTTACATACCATGGTTGATTATTGCACTAGATTCATAGAGACAATGATTTTCTTAATTCAAATTCAAAGTATGTTGATTTGAACTTAGTAGATTGAAAAATTGAGGTGAAAATGAGGTGCAAAATTAGGCACAGTAAGGCGAGAGATATAGTCGAGACTGAATTAGCATGCATTGATGAAAATCGTCATCAATACTTGTCTTTGTCTTCTCTATGTCACATAGACTAACTTTGTGTAAATATCTATTTTGTTTGCAAGTTTATATGAGTCTTGAAATGACTGCATGACTAACTTGTGGCTTGGGCAGTCGCGACCCAGGGGCATCTAATCCATCAAAATCTGGATCGCATCTAGCCTGATCCGCATGCACCATCCCTTAGCATGGATGGATTTTTTCCCATGGAGTTTCGAATCGATGAATTTTACACCACAAAGTGCCATAAAAAAATACCCTGTCATCCTCTATTCTACGCCTCATGGGAAACTCTATGCAAATATTAATTTCATTGTTATTTTTGGTTTTTTTCCAATACTCAAATTTTATAAAGTTTTAACTATGTTTAAATATTAGTTCATTGGTATTTTGGTTATATTCTTAATACTTAAATTTTATCCATTTTTTTTAAACAGTCAGAAAACCTATCATAACTCAGTTGTCAAAGCAGTAAAGGGGACCCATCACTGGTTGATATCCGCTAGGTTGACTCATCATTGTTATTCAAGGAAAACCATGCCACATGTAATTATCCGTCGGTGGTCTATAAGGGGGCATGCTCTCATTCTTGTGATATGCCTCTAGGTCTTGGGTTGTTAGCTTGTTTCCTCATGTTCGAAGAAAACGAGCTCTAAGCCAAGCAAAAGCAGTTTTAGGACATACTCTAGGCCCGAAATTTTATCCATTCTTATATTAGTTATATTTGCTTTAAGACTAAATATGTTTGAATTTAAAAAATAAATTAAATTGATTTATATTTCCATTTACTAAATTTAAAATTATATAAATTATATTGATATTTTTTAGTTTACAAAATAGAAAAAAAATATTTAACATGATATGGAAGATAAATACCAATTTAAAAGTCATATAAAAATAAATAAATAAATAAATCCTCCCGTCACAATTAATTGTCTTCCTTGAAACCAGACTTGTGGTTATTCTACCAAATGTGTAAATTTTGCATTAATGTTATTATATACCTAATATCCCAACTCCAACTTGCATAAAATCCCTATAAATTCGTGGAGTGGCCTCACAAGAGGAAGGGTCATCGACTTCTCAAGAATTGAATGCAATTTCTGATTTCAGGGACACATGGACTTTGAATTTGAAGCTTTCCCTAGGATACATGAGACATTCACATTTTTTTCCAGTTCCATTTGAAACAAAATTCCCTAGAAATGGAGGGTTCTAGATAAAAAAATATTTGCGTCGAAGGTTTCCAATGTTCTTAATTTCGTATGTTAGGGCCCTTGCGATCGAATCACCCTAGACCCAACTGCATCTTCTTCAACCTAAAGGTCACTGCATATTAGAGTGGGGAAAAATTAGGCATAAAAAGCCATGTAGAGGGCCGAAATGGCCACTGATGGTAGGCTAGAGGAAATCGTAGATGGAATGGTGTGTACCCTTCCATACCTTACTCTTTAAATTTTCATTTTTTCAAATTTCTGAGGGGCGGGGGAGGTCAAATAAATCTCTAATATATCAATGAAAATCAGGTCAATATTTATTTCTTTAGCATAATGACATATGATGTTTTCACACCTACAATGACTCCAATAGATTTGAAACCTTGACTTATTTTGACTTTGCAAAATCCAAATTTCTGACGTATGTCTAATACTTTTTGTGGCTAAATGCTATAGCCACCGTTGAAACACTTGACCTTGAAGTTGGTTATCTAAAGTATTTTAGTGTTTGCTTTAAACTCGAGACACATTAGAAATAGCATGAACACATTAGGAAGTACAAGAAAATTATTTTCACGGACAAGATGGTTGTTAAAGGGTGAATATTTAAACACATGCACTTTCATTTGGCTAAGTTACCACAATAGGCTATACTCTTCTGTCGAAATTACCTAAGGCTTAGATGATTACATCATGCCCCAACCACTTAATCATGCCTTTGGGTATTGAACCTTGGCTATTTCCAAGTGTTTTTATGTCAAAATCACATAGGACTTGAAGGAAAACTAAATATCACAAGCACTTTCGATCAACTAAGTTACTGCAGTGGGGCTTACTCTTTTGTCCAAATCTCCAAATACTTGCATTCAATTCTAACTACTTATTTATTCCTTTGAATAATTGAACCTTGGCCACTGCTTGGGTACTCTTTTGTTAAAATCACTCAAGAATTGCACCTGGCACCAACTGCTTATTCATGCTTCTATGGAGTTGAACCTTTGCTATTGCTTGGGAAATTTTTTGTTAAGATCACCTGGGACTTGAACTTGGACCCAACCACTTATTTGTTCTTCTGGGAAATGAAACCTTTTCCATTCCCTTCATCATTGAATGATGACCTTGTTGTCATGTTGAAAATGATATCACTACAACACACTCTTATTCCTAATATTTGAGGCATAATATTAACAAAACATGGATCAGGGCTAATTTATGTAGGCCAGTATCTAGATTCCACGCCTTCTCTACAATTTTGTATGTTTGTAGGGTTAACCATTAATGAATTTACAAGTTTATTAATGCGTGGATATTATTTCTAAGGATAGAATGCATTGAAATTTCAAGCCACATATGTATTTTTTAAATTTATTGGAAAACTTTTTCCTTTCCTGGTTAATGAGTTTAGAACAATTCCTATAGAGTCTCATCGGTACCAAAGAAAACATGAATGAAGGCATGTATGAGGTGGGTTGATGTACCAAATAGTTAGGAGTCTAGTCATGTAATCTTCTTAGCAAGGCCAAGCTTAGTAAAGTTATATTTTTGTCTTATGAAACATGCATCCACAATTCTTTTCTTTGTGAGATAGTGTTCAAGGTGATGAAGTGGATGTGAATTTTTTTATACCTTTGTTTCCATGGATAGTTAATAACAAGAACCATCACAGATGGATGGATCTTTTCACTCACTAGAGTGGCATGCTGCTCATTTGGAAAGCTTACAAACTTCTCACACAATCACTTGGGATAAATTCGGAAAAAGGAAAAAAGGTATGTCAGAGATAGCTTTAATTAACTCTTAAATTGTATATCATTATTTTAAGAAAAAAATTATTCAATTATACACCATTCAAAATTTTAAGCTCCCACAAGCCTCATTTTTGCATATGTAGTATGGTGAATTAAGTGCTTATTGCTTTTTTTCTCGGTGTCTACTTCTTTGTTTCATCAGATCACATTTTTGTATCCAATGAATCTTTGCGCATAATGATTAGTAATGGTGACTAGTGACATGAGCTACATGATCAATACTGTAATATTTGAAAAGAAGTTTTAAATGGTTATAACAACTTGGCTAAATTGTTTGTGGATATTTACAAATGATGCATGTGCTTGCATATAGTTTCTAATATGTTGCAAACCTTTTCATTTTAAACTCAATTATGTAAGTGTGAACTGTGAGTAATGTTACATTGAAAATGGAGAATTTCCTAATGAATCAAAAAGGAAAATAAATGTGATAAGAGATCAACATAAGTGTATTATTATTCTACTAAGTTTTGTTTCCCATCTTAAAACCAGCTTTCTATGATAGCATGCTTTTGAAGAAACATGATATTAAATTATTAATGAATCTTCCATCTTAAAAGGTTAATATTTTCCAGCTTACATTTTATATGTCTTTGCTTCTTGTTGAGGGATTAAATCCCCTATGGTTTTGGGTCAACATCCTAGCAGAGCGGGGGTTATCTACATTAAAAAACAAGCATTCCACACAACCATGATACTTAAATAAGCAAACTATGCGAATATAGGTGCACCTGAGGGTCCTTCGTTTGGGTAGATCCAGCCAGGGTCCAAACCCTCTTGGAGTTCCTCTCGATCCTTGAACCTGCAAAACAACCAATTCAAAGAAGCATAGCAATATATGGACAAAGTATCATCTAAAAATCAACTTCATAACTTATTGAAAGATGGTTAATTATACATTGGAACAATTATTCATATGTAAACCATAACAATAACATCATATGCATAAAGAAGATTGATTTTGGGAACAAGACAAATGTTTCTTTATTGCAGATAACTAAAACAAAGCAAGGAATGATATCACCTGAATCTTCCTCTTGCTGGATCCAAGCAGAACCGTCCTCTGGGTCTGTCCAATCCCAAGTCTTCAAAAGGCTCCTTCCATGGCTCACACAAGGATATCTTATCTAGTCAAATGACATCATAACTCAAGGAAACAATGGTTTCCTGCAGTGGGGGGAATGATGGAAGCACAAGGATCTTCAGACTTGATCAGGGATAATCTTAGCAGAGTAATTCTCTCTCTTCTCTCCTCCCTTGGGCCTTCCCATTGAAGCCTTTTTATGCTTCTCCCAAAGTAGTTTTTTAGTTGGGAATTCGTTGGGAACAGTGGGGCCACGAGCACTAATAGGTAATCAACAGGTAAAACCCGTGATCTCCGCCTGAAATTAAGGAGATTTAATTTTTTTAAGTGTTTTAAGACATATATGCGTGTTGGGTATACACAGACCTGCGTACACATGCATTTAGCTCAGGGCAATGTCGCGTACAGGGAGTAAAACACTAATTTTTAAGTATTTGGACCAAGTCTGGAAGGAGGGGTTGCCCTAGGCCATAAATGCAGCATCACAAATATCAAGAGTGAGATTTTGAGCTATAACATATGCCCCCTAATATATGAGGTTAGAAGGGGTACATGATGGCCGAAATGTATTAGGTACATGGAAAGGAAACTTGTCAAAAGCTGAGAAGGACTTCACCAGATTTCAACCTGCCAAGCCACAAAAGGAGATAAGAAAGAAACATTGTCTGAGGCAGGCATACCCATGCTCAAAAAGGTAAAGCATGTCCACATATCAAGTACAAGCGAATCCACTAAATATACAAGTATAGAAGACTGGAAATACATAATGGATCATCTGATCACGATTGAACAAGTACATGTCCTAATATCACATAAAAGAATGTCAATGATGCTGAAGGATGAAGCTGATCACTAATATCAAAGAATAATCCAAATAGTACCAAATGAACATGATGGAATAATATGGTACTACACTGCAAACTCAGGTGCCAACATATAGAATGTCGCCATGACGACTGCAACATATAAGGTGGAATGATATCAACTAGCAGCAATAGGAGCAACTGTCAAGTGAACCAATGAATGCTGATGCAACCCGAGGTCTTCACCGACCATCATGGTACATTTATACACAATGGGAATGAATGAGCTGAAGTGGACCATGTGAGAAATCGTTTGATTACCGGTCATTAATGTATACCGTTAAAATGTGAGACTACTCACCGATAATGATAATGAGAGTCAAGGTACCCTAGTACAATCTAACAAGTGTGAATAAATGATCTGAAGTCAAACACCTGGAAGAATCTATCGATCAAGAGACAATGATGGTTTCCTACTATCGATAGCGAAGGATCTGCCACTAATGACTGCAAACCCCAAGGTACTGCCAAATGGACTATAGACCTTTGCCCTAGAGAAATGAGTGATAGTCGATGGGGAAATATTCACTAGAAGGAAGGCATTAAGGCATCCTTCATCAATTTAGTGCAAGTGTAACTCGTAGGCCAATAATGTGGAAGGAATTGGGCAAAAAAATATGTAGTAACCCAATCGAAGCACGTTTCCGGGGTACACAAGATGTAGCTAGTGCACGGCAGAAACCCTCTGAACCAACCAATAATGAAAGCTGACACAGAGGCGAGGTATCCACCAATAGGGTCAAATGGAAACCAAGGTATTGCACGAATCCCAATGTGTGATAATGTAAGCTGACATCAAACACAAGGGAAACCACTTAGTCAAAGACCCATGATACTGATCGATGTTGAGCACAAGGTGACCTATATATAATGAAAATAGGGCCAGGGTGCGGCTCTAGGTCTGTCCTCAGAGCAAGATGTCGTCATCGATAAGGACAAGACCCACCAACAAGAAGTCAATGGAGACCTTCTCAAACTGGCACGAGTAAAGAACCAATATAATTGATGTGATGATAGACAAGACACTGACAACCGGGGATGGTTGACTGAAAAATGAGTCAAGAGACACCACAGAGAGGCCCACTCAAGCTAACTTCCCTTGAACAAAAGCACAACTCAAATGATGAATTTGTGGCAGCATATGATAACTTTGTATAAGCTTGTCAAGCAGGAGGCATGAACGCACTCTCCATATGATTGGAAGAGATCACCAATCGGAGGAGAACTGACTCAATAACAAGGTTAAGGTATACCTAAGCCAAACTAGATCCCGCCCAAACGGAGGAGACTTTGTTTGAGTGCTTTGTTCAAGGGCGACATGACTCTAGCTGCAAATGGATTCCATTTCACCCATATTCAGAGTTGTAGCCAGAGGCACAAAAGCCCTAAGAATTCCTTTGCTTGGTGGCCTTCCTTAAACCACCGCAGGTTACAGACCTCCCTTTTTCCAGGTTGAAGGTCCCCCTCTTCAAAGAATTAAGGAGCACTTCCTCTAGTAGAAGACCTCAACTTCTTGTCAGATTTGAAAGAGTTTGGGGGATTGCACTTAGCATTCCTTTGGTTGGTGGCCTTCCTTAAACCCCCACAGGTTGAAGACCTCCTTTTTTCCAGGTTGAAGGTCTCCCTCTTCAAACCATTAAGGAGCACTTCCTCTAGCAGAAGACTTTAGCTTCTTTCCATATTTGGAAGAGTTACAAGAACTACACAAAGCATTCTAGTGTTGGTGGTCATCCTTAAACCATTGTCGGTTGAGATCTCGAGTTCTCCCACCTTATGTCATCATCTCAAAGAGCACATTCAACTTATTGTTGGCATGCATCATTGTATTTTTGTATTAGAGCTCTCTTCTTGGACTCGTATATACCCCTTCATATTAAGGGGGGGAATGTTGGAAACCTAATCCGCTAAGGGTTGGTGTGTGTTGAAGCCCTGAAAATTGGGTCGACAACAAGGGGGATACCCACCCGGTCCGGACCTTGGTTGGCAGCTCCTTATCCGTTTGGTATAGCGGGTCTGACTGGGGATAACAGGACCAGTTTCCCGATCTTGGGTGTGTGTGTGTGTGTGTAGAGTTGAACTATGCTGGTCTAAGAGAAATCTAAAGCTAATCTAATTTAGATCCTTTAACTTTACTCTATGCTATTGTAATCTAGCAAGAAACAAAACGTCTAATCTACGCTAACCCGGGGTGTATATCTTCTATTATGCGATCTAAAAAGATTTCGAACAATAACTGGTAATAAAGATCATTTAGCTATTATAAGAATAGAAATCATTAAAGATAAACCACTTTGCATAAGAAGTTAGGCAAAACAGTTGTGAACAGCATATCGCATAATAAGT
>APFE030475582.1:0-35549 GCA_000404065.3 Pinus taeda | reverse complement strand
TGCAAGAGTGGACCAAGGAAGAGGAATGCTTGGAAGTAGTTGGAGAGGCTCAGAGAGGGTCTAAGGGGTCCCTAACACTCTTCCCCAGAGTCTCACAAGGTTGGCTATCAGAAAACC
The DNA here is from genome assembly GCA_000404065.3 of Pinus taeda. Classification (NCBI taxonomy): domain Eukaryota; kingdom Viridiplantae; phylum Streptophyta; class Pinopsida; order Pinales; family Pinaceae; genus Pinus; species Pinus taeda. The sequence goes on along the minus strand of APFE030475582.1, from coordinate 35,432 downwards.
TCACTTGTGAGCTTCTACAGGAAGTCTGCAGGGGTTCTACAGGAAACTTCAAAATTTCTACAGGAAACTTGGAAGTCGGTTTTCAGGAGGTGGATGAGTGAGGGAAGGTGCATGGATGGGTCTAGAGGTAGGATAGGGGTCTAAACATGGCCTAAGGACTGGTGGGAGGTTTGGTGGAAGGCTGACTTGGCTCGAAGATGACTAAGGCAATGATGGGCAAGAAGGTAAGGTTTCGTAGACACAAAGGATAGATGGGAATTAGGGAAGCTTAGCTATGAGACAGAACAGGAGGCTTAGATGATGCTTTGGGAGGATGGATGAAGGAGGAGGATACCCTGCACGGTGGGCCTTGATCAATTCTACAAAAACCTGCAAATGATCAAATCCTAAACTAATCTATTCTATCCATCAATCAACATAAATGAGCAGCAACTTTATTTGGGAAGAAAACATTGTACACCATCTATGTAAGGAAACATTTCAGATGTCGAAACCCATGACTAATCTCTGTAACTAAAACAAGCACACTAAAAGATTGCATAAGCAGCAAACTAGTGTTTTTGTGAGGCAGCAATGTTTCCTCAATTTCAGCCCCAAATCCAATAAGGCCGAGGTGAAACCAGGAGTGTAGTTGTCTCTTTTTCTTGGAGATCTTGCTTTTATTATTCTACCAAAACATCTAAACCAAAGTCATTCATAAACAGTGATCTATCCCAACATCATAAAAAAATCTACTTAACAGCAAGGTGTTCAAATGCATAAAAGAGAAAAACAGTGATACGTAAAAAGCAAGGATATAGAAAGGAGGTCCTAGGCTCTCAGGTTGGGCCCAACCCTGAGAGCTTTGGCTCCTATGAAAAATTTAGACTTGCTAGGAAACCAAAATGTTTCTCATTATTCAAAAAGATTCATAACAGTTATGCCAAAAATGGCTACAAAGGAATAAAATAGAGCTGCTGCAGCACTGAAGTACAAAGTACACAATAGGTTCAAAAGACTTTTTACGAAGGCTGAGGCCTCAACATTTATAGATAACGAGGGACCTAGCTGGCCTCCTCAATCTGTGGAAATCGGTTGTCAAACTGTGAGTTAAACAATCCCTTTCTAAATGCTGATTGGCTGCCTTCTAGATTCGGCTTGGTGGTCTTTGGAGCTCGGAGCTGAAGGTGAGAATCCCGAGGAAGGGTCATTGAATGTCATAGACATCCCTCCTTCAAGTCCTAACTTCAGGCTTGGCTGCCTTATAGCTCGTGATTGCTTTGAATTTGCTCCAATATACGTCAAAAACCTGAAATAGACACATGTTAACCACCTAGGAAAAGTAACTTCCCTTATTCGTACCAAAGACACAAACATACTAAAAATAATGCATGAACTATAGAAAATGACGGATTTGAACAAGGGCTGAACAATGAAAATGAGGCCAAATGAGCCCAAATTGTTACCAATTTTGGGGCTCATCAAAGCCTCCTAGTGCAAAAAGGAAAGTTGTTGCTAAGTCATTAAAAGGTTGTTGTGAAAAGAAAGAGTGTATTTTTTTTGGAAAGTAACGTTGTCATCTTACCAGAGCGTATTAACGCTCACCCAAAGCACCAGAGGAGCGATAGCGTTACTAACGCTGAGCAGTGAGAACTTGTGTTACACGAATTTCGACTTAACGCTCCATGGTAGCGATGAACAATGCGTTATACTGATTTACGACAACTGCACCACACAAAACGCTCGAGTTTTGATTCTTGATTCAAAAGTCAATCTTCATGGATTGTAAGAAAGGTAATGGGGACTCTTTTCAAAATACGTACAGATGTTTAATGAATTTTTTTTAAACCGTATGATTTAAGAAGGAAGGTTGCCTTATAATACTTTAAAAGGAGTATTTAAAAGAGGGTATTTTTTAATGTTTGTTTTTAATAAAAACTTCAAAAGTAGAAGTAAAAGAGGTTTTTTTTTAAATTTTTTTTTAATAAAAATTTGGAAAGGAAAATGATTTTTAAAAGAAAAATTTTAATCAAAATTTGGAAAGGAAATTTTTTTTTTGTTTTAAGTTTCAAAAGGAGATTTAAAAGAGAAAAGTGCGTGCAAATCTGTATTTCAAGAAATGGTTTCCTCTAGCACTTTGCCATAGACCTCGACTCTGCTTGGAAAAAATTACGAGTTTTGGTTTTTGAGAATGAAGATGTTCTTGCAAGCCCAAGAGTGTTGGGATACACTTCATACTGCATATGTAGAGCCGACTCAAGAAGCATGAGAGGACATAACTAATAATCAGAGGAATGAAGCAATTGAAATAAAAAGAAGAACACAGAGCCAAATGTTGGATTCAAAACTCAGTCAATGACTCTATATTCAACAAGATAACTGGCACATCCACAACACATGAAGCTTGGGAAATCTTGAATGTTGCGTATCGAGGTAATGATACAGTGAAATTATAGACATTGAGATCACAGTTCGAAACCATAAAGATGACTGACACAGAAAATGTGGATCAGTTCATGACTAGATTCGTGGGAATAATCAATCAAATCAAGCTCATTGGTGAAACTATTTTTGAAGAGAAAATTGTTCAGAAAGTCCTTCGAAGTCTGCCAAAGAAATATGACATGATTGTAAAAGCCATTCTAGAATCCAAATATTTTACAACTTTCTCAATAGAACGGTTGATTGGATCGCTTCTAGCACATGAAACAAGACTCAACTTGACAGAAGATTCCACGGAACAATCTTTGAAAACACAACTCTCTTTTGGTAGAGGAAGAGGCAGAGGATATAGAGGCGGAAACAAGCGAGGCAGAGGCTGAAGCAGAGGAAAATCAGAACATCATCATGCAGTAGAGAAGTGGAGACCTCCACAAAATCAAACTCAAAGAAGAAAACCATGGAGCAAATGTAATGTCGAGTGTAGAAATTCCCACTGTAGGTCAACAGATTATGCAATATGCTAAAGAAAAATACAGGATCTACTTCTACAACAAACTTGTGGAATCTTAGTCGAATATGAGCAAGATCAAATAGAACACATATAACTGAGAATGAGAAATCAATCACACATGAACACAGAAGAATAACTCGAGGAAAGCCTCAGCCTAAAACCCCAATCTCTATATTATCATACAAGTGGAAATATGTTCATATTACAAAAATAATCAACTCACAAGCTATCTTGCTCTCTCTGCAATCAAATAATATAGCTCACAGACTGAATAGACACTAGATATCCCTTCCCTTAGCACTCCAAGCCTCCTATTTCCTTGTGCAGTTTTTCTTGGGGTCCAATGATGCCACCTGTGTGATTGGCCTCATCACACACTCACTAAATTGAAGAAGTAACTACCCAATCTATAAGGAATGAATTCCTTCTGCATGCAAGAGATATTCACAATGGAATATTCCTGCCACTGATAGTACATTGTCCCTCCATCTCATCTCAACTGGGTCTCTCTCTGAACTGACATGCTTGAGTTATTTATAAGAGAATATTCAGTTATCTGAAGTGCAGCAGTTACATGCATGCATGCACTAACTAACTGAACTCACAATTAGTTCAACAAACTATTTGAACTAATCTAACTTGACTTGACTCAGTTAACTGAGCCAACTAATTACAACTCAATATTACAACTCATCCTTATCTCTTTAACTGATGGATAAATTCATCAATCAATGGAGAAACTGTTGCATGTCTTCACATAGACTTCATGTTTGATTTTCTACAACTAATTAACTCAAGATGAGTTAATTAATTATTTTACAAACAGCTGTTAAGATCAATTCGAATTTTTACTTCTCTATTTTAGTTCAGGGACTAACTAAAATAGGAAGGTATCCCGAAATGCTATTTATAGCAGTGTTAAATTTAGCACTTCTATATTTAGTATTTATTATTTCTATTTTCAACACCCTCTCAACAAGAAAGGGATTATCAGTAACCCCAATCCTATCTCTATGGAACTCGAACTTGCATTTTGACAATGCCTTCGTCAAAATATTTGCATCCTATTCCTCAGTCGAAACATATAGCAACAACATGATCCTCTTGACCACACAGTCTCGAAGATGGTGATACCGAATATCAATGTGCTTAAACCTGTCATGAAAAACTGGATTCTCAGAGAGTTTGATACAACTCTGATTATCGCAGTAGATCACAGTTGGATCCATCCTTTGACCAAACAATCCCACTAGAATCTTCCGTATCCAAATGGCCTCACATGTAGCCTGACTAACAACCATGTATTCAGCCTCTACTGAGCTAAGTGCAACTGACCTCTGTTTCCTGCTGTACCAGGAAACTGCAGTTGAACCAAGGTTGAATATTCCTCTAGAAGTGCTCTTCTGGTCTGATGGACTCCCTGCCCAATTCGCATCTATGAAGCCTTGAAGCTTCACTCCCTCTGTCCGTCTGTACCACAATCCAAACTAAGATGTGGAGAAATTATAATTTAATCAATTTGAGAGGATAATAATATAGTTCTCTAAAATTACATGTCAAAGGAAGATGTGGAGAAATTATAATTTAATCAATTTGAGAGGATAATAATATAGTTCTTTGAAAGTACATGTCAAAGGAAGTCAAAATTAGAGGCAATATACATTAAAATATCATGCAGCCACCCTAAAAGGACAATAAATCTATTATTAAAATGAAAAGATGAAAAAAAATAGCATAAAAGACGAGGGTTTAAGAATGGAAGGAGAATTTTCTATGTTGATCCCCAATCTTAGTAGTGATATTTGGATAAATTTACTTTAAGGATGAAGGAAAAAGAGGAAATTACACATTTATAATGATGATAATGAATGATATCCTTGTAACCATAATGGACTTGGAATCATGATATGAACATAGAAGTGTACAAGGTAGGTACTTAAGGGGAGAGAGTGCAAGTTTCATACAAGAGTGTAAAAGGAAAGAAAAAAAAAAAGGTAGTAGCATATCCTAGAACATGATGGAGGATTTTGGAATAACTTAGCACTTTAGAGGTATCTTGTGAATGAAGAACCCTATGGTAAATGGATGTGGAATCATAACAATATTGCAATAATAAGAACATAATAACAATCATCATTAGGTCTAAATAAGGACGATGCCTATTAGGAAGAAAATGGTGTCAATGAATATTTATAATCATAATGATGATGAAGAAATTTTTAAGTAATTATAGGAATTATGGTGACATTAAATTACAGAGGTGATAAACCCATGAGAATGAATAAGATAAAAATATTAATTATGAATACTTCACTTGCAAAAAATGGGAAAATGCCTTAGCATAAAGATAGTATTTTCATGATAGTTCCAAGATTATTGATAGTTGAACATGATGTCAAATTTTATGATTAGAGTAGCTAATAAAATCCTATAAGATTCCTTTAAGGCATCTAAAGTTGAAGGGTGAAGGGAACTATGAAAGCATAATAATATCTAGGGCCAATTTATGTGATAATACTGAGGGGTCTCTCTCTCAAGTGGCAAGTTCTCTTAAGGGTATTGATGAATGGATTGAGCAACAAGATTGATGAGGGTCATAGTGATGACATATACAATTCTAAGGTGTCAAGATGAGGGATTATGCAATGGAAACATTTGCAATAGGCTAAGCACTAACCGAGAGAAAAGTTTGAAGGTTTAAATAATAAAGGATAAGTAATTATCTACCTTTTGCAATAGGAAATAGACTATGTAGACTATTGAGAAAACATTGAGCATGAAGTGTAGCAAGAAACATTGTTGGAAATTCTATAATGAGACTTTTAGAAGGATTACAAATGAATTGACAAAAGAAGTGAGAATCAATGAATAGAAGGTATATGTAATTGATTTACACTCATTATTTCATGACTGGATTGATGATATACTGAGGATTTTCATAGCTAAATTTTATCAAGTTTTTTCCATGGGAAATGGAAAAAATCAAACAAATCATATAATAAAAAAAAAGTATATGGATGATAATGGTAGTAGTGGTTCAAGTGTTTCAATTCTAAATTAAAGTGAAGGTGAATAATCCCTAGTCCAACTGGAAGATCAGAGAATCTACAATAAAAGAGATCAAGTGGGAACTTGATGAGATAAGAAAATCTTTTTTTTAAGGATGAACAATTAAAATGATGTGAGTGATGGATAAATCACGAGGGGACAACAAGCCCTCATGCAAGTGGATTAAGCATGACATAAGACTTAAATAAGGATGACCTAGTGTATGTGATCCATTTGGATAAGCAAAACATGTATAGTGATCATGGAATTTTAATTTGATATTGATAATTTAAATAATGGTTGTGTAACCGATAATATCTTAACAATGAATTTCACTAAAATTTCCTTGGGGAAGGAAGAATAAATGACGAAAGATCAAGGCTCAAGATGATGAGGCTCATTTGAAATTTAATGATGTTAGCCTAGATCCTAGATGGATGTTGAGTAATCTTGTTTCATCGTTGGTATTCATATAACAAATTGACTTTCCAATCAATCATGATAAGAAGGATATAATGTATTATTGCTCTATATTTGATATGTATGATTCTCATATTTGCAATGTCATGATATGAGGTTATATTGACATGTGGTTCCATTTATTATGTGATGTCATGATATATCTTTGATATCGAGATGTTGATGTTATAAGTTATGTTGGTATTTCAGGATGTGAAGCATGTGGTTATTGCATGCATATTTTAAGACATGCATGAGCATGTTGTTTTACTATTCAGAATGTTGTGATAACAATGATGTTATGTTCTCATGATGGCATGCAAGATTTAGCATGTGGATTATTTTATATGATATTATGATATAACTAATGCATTAGTTTCATGTTGAGATGTGGTGATTGACAGGAAATCCACAAATGGGGAAAGAGGATTGGTTTACCTGATGATCTTGTGGGAGCCCACACTTGCAAGGGAGAATATGTAACACCATACGGGTTAGGGACATACTCAATCAACACTACATATGCCAGTGGTTCCTTTGTCGTGTATAGCTCTTGATGGATAGCTCTCGATGGTCTATGGGACCATCTTGAGGAGGTCAAATATCTGATATTGGATTGGGATGTTGAAGTCCAGAGGGGGTGTGAGGACTTCGATGCATGGGGTTTTGCGCCTTAGTGAATGTGGAGGTAGTTGGACTAGCCTTGCGAGATGCCCAGAGTCATTCAGTACTGGGACCGGATGCCTGCCTTGGGAAAATGAGGTCTGAGCCTTGGGGCTATGGTATAGACCAATGAGGCTTTATGCCTGGTTCCAAAAGTTGGAAAAAAGGGCTTGATATTCCTTGGGATTTCCCCGGCGTTGTGTAACTTTTGATGTATGTTGGTATACTACTTTACCAAAGGGTGTAGGGAAAACATGAAGTAATAAATTAATAAATAAAATAATAAAAAGTTAAAAGATTAAACTTAACTTCGAGACAAAATTCCTTAAAGATAGGGAGTATGTAATGCCCTGTAATAATAAATCAATTAATATTAATAAGTAATATTAATAATATAAATAAATAAAACAAAAAATAATAAAGAAAAGATAATAATAGAAAATAAATAATAAATAAAGAGGAAAAGATAGTAATAGTAATAGTAAATAAATAAAATAATAATAATAAATAAAGTAAAGTTCTAAATAAAAATATATAAAAATAAGCTATAAAAATAGTAAAAATAAGTAAAGTTAACAGAAAGTAAATAGGAATAAAATAGGAAAGAGTTAAATTAAGAAAGATATTGAGTTAAGTAAAAATAAAACAAAGACATAAAAGTTGGCATGTTTACACATGGATTATGCGCATGTGGATCCCTTTCCAATCCCCTTCCATTTTTGGAACACTTTGTTCTATTTAGTGGACAAAAAGGTAGATGAGAAGCATTCATTCTTTTCGAAGGAGAGTGTTGTTAGACAAAATATTCCTTGGTAGTAGTAGTTGATTGAAGTTTCGTGGGTGGCCAGTTGTAGTAAGATTTTGTACAGTTGAGCCTACAGTTGGGTCGAGAGTCATCCCCAAAACTTTGTTGCGATCAATAGGATCCGGGTAGCGTTACAGCACTGAAATCACTAATAAGGTATATCGTCACCATGGGTAAGTCTTCTCTACTAATGGTTTCGAAATTCTATTCTAATTAGTTGAATAGTTTGGGTCTTGATTATTAATTGGTTGTATGTTGAATTTCGGGTTGTTACACATACCATGTTCATATATCACATAAACCAATATATCCATTCAGTAGGTAACACATAACTATGCAAAATCCATCAACATCATTTATATTTCATTGAACGTGATTTACATTATAGATTTAGAGTTAACAAGGGAACTTATCTTATCAATATCAAATGATTCCTGCAATTGATGAAGAGTGAGCCACTTTCCACCCAATCACAATCTTAGTTGTCTATTATATCTTTTGCATCCAGCCACACCCAAGCTAGTCCATGAAGCCATGAGGAAAGTTCTCACTCAACCTTTATAGGGTGGAGTCATGAAGTTCATTCTCCTTCCTCAATTCAAACTCATCAGTTCTCTTAAAATCCCACTAAACCTAGAGCATGTCCAAATGCTTTAGGTGATTTGTCAATAGTCTACACATCAAGCACCCATAAGGAAAGACTCTTTCTCGGGCTACCAATTGTGTCAAGATGAAGGCCATTCTCCTTCATCCACATAGAAATCAATATATTATGTTTCAATCTATTGAGCTAGGGCTTGTCATCATTCACAGTGTGGCCATTGTTATCACCTAGATTGAACCTCAGGCTGAAGGAAGGCAATTCCAGGGTAACTACAAACCGCACTTAGCCAAGTAGCTAGTCCTACTAGGCTGGGAGAGGGATCTCTCCGTAAGGATCTCAGCCAATATGACTAGATCAGGAAAAGCATTTTAGGCTAGGTATAGTAGCACAAAGTTTTGATTGGATTTTGAAGGGGTTTTGCTGGATCAGGAGGAGCTGGACAGTTTAGGGCTAGGGAATTAGGTCAAACTTGCAAGGAGTTCAATGGGGCAAGGTAGGCATGAGGTTTAGCACTCTAGGGCTTGATGGGTGAGATGTTTTAAGACTGGTGAGAGGCTAGGAAGAGCATGTGAAAACCATGGATCCTTCCTAGACTACAGAAAACATGAAATGGTGAATGGTTTCCCAAGGCAGAGCACTGATGGAATGAATTCCTGTCATGCAGAAAGAGTTATTTTTGCAGACAAACCTAACCTCCCTAGGAGTCTAAGACTCTCTAGTGACAAACAAAACAAACAAGAGCAATCCTTCTCTAAATATACATTATTCTATGAGAAACCAAGTGTTGTTCGATCCTACCTTAAATCCAACGCTTGTTGTAGCATTCCAACCTTGCTGATCCGGATGAGCTCCTCCTTCACTTTAAGACCTGCATACACTAACAGTCAAACGATTACATAACACCTGAATATTTCATAAAACAAAGCATATTCATCATATAGACCAAGAAGTACATGAAATAATTCATTAACAACAAATCATTGAGAAGAATGGACTTATTTGTATTAAGGAAACAAAAAAGGAACCATTACAACCTGAGCCTTGGTGTTGTGCAAGCTCCTCCCAGGGTCCAACAAGAGATTTCCTCTACATTGACAAGCTCACCCACTTCCAAATGAAACAAGAAAGGATGGTAATCTCTCCTCACAAGCTTACAATGGAAGTCCTAATTCCAGCAGCATCTACCCTTTGAATGTTCAGCTTTCAACCTCCCCTCCCTTGGCCCAATGCCTGTATTTATAGTGTTCTAGAGGAAGTTATTCAGTTCCAACATCAATGGGATACTCCCTCTTTTGGATGGGGTAGCTCCTCTCTTGATGGGATAAGTTCCTCTATCATAGGGATGCATGAACCATCTGGAGGCGCTCAATACACGTCAAACACTCTTCTAGAAGGCTCTAGAAGTGACCACAAGTAACTTTTTTAAGATGAAACTCGCGCCTTTTGACCTTTACAGGGGTACGCACCCATCCTTTGGCTTACAGAGCATACAAGTACGCAGGTACAATGAGTTTGGGATTCGTACACACAGGCAAGGTAGAGAGAACCTGCGTACCCAGAGATAAACATGATTTTCAATGACTTTCTCTCTTTTTGAAGTTTGACATGGAGAGCAGAGGTATCAGGCTTGACAAGGAGGATAATATGACTATTGATGGAGCCATATTAACTGCAGATAGTCATGGTGACAAATGTCAGTGTAACACAAATTATTGTTTGTTTCTCCTCTTTTGAATCCTTTCTATTGTATGTACTTGTCTAGTCTTGAATACCATGCCTTGAGTGCTTGTTTGAGTCCATACAAAGCATTTTCATCACACACCCTTCCTTAGGATTTTCTGATAGTTGAAAGCCTTTAGGTAGTTCCATGTATATCACTTCTTCAAATTCTCTATTCAAGAATGCTAACTTTACATCCATTTGATATACTTTGATGTTTATGTTACATGAAAATTCAATAAACTTTCTTATTGCTTCTAATTGTGCTACATGTGCAAAAGTATCTTTAAAATATATTCGCTCAACTTGAGCATAGCCTTTGCATACCAATCTGGCAATATTTCCTACAACTTGTCCATTATCATTCAATTTGTTCCTAAATACCTATTTAGTGCCAATAAAATTTTATTTGTTGACCTTAGAATTAATTCCCAGGTTTGATTTTTCTCAATTTGATCCACTTCATCATTCATGTCTTTTATCCAATGGTCATCTTAGCTTTCTTAAGAACATTATTTTGGTTCAATCATAACAACATAGCAATATGCACTTGACCAAAGGTATTGATTAATTTAATTCTTGTTTCAACACCTACTTCCTTATCACCAACAATCTAGTTTGTGGGATTATGCTTTTGTACATACCTAATTAAGGGAGTTTTTGGGTGTGAGTATTCTGCCTATTCTTCTTCCTCTTCTCCTAATTCTTCAAATTGTTCAGCTTCATATTCACTACTAGTCTGATTAGGTGGACTAACAATAATTATTTTTGACTTTTGAGAGGTCACTCCTCATCCAACTTAACATCAATTTGATCAACTATCTTACACAACCTTTTATTGAAGCATCTGTATCCCTTGCTTTTAGTAGAACATCATAGAAATATCCCTTCATCAACCTTTGCATCAAACTTACCTAAATTATCATCATTTGTTTTATATAGAATTTGATGCTAAGGGCTCTAAAGTATTTATTGTGGCTATTTTTTTCATACCATAGAAAATATGGAGTCTTATCACTATTTGTTCTAAAGCGAGTTTTATTTAAACTATGGATTGTTGTATGCACAACTTTAATCCAATGTTTTTTGGTAGTTCTCTTTTGTCTATCATAGCTCTTACCAATTATTGCATTGATATTCTTTTTCTTTTAGCTATGACATTTTATTATGGTGTGTTAGCAATGGTCAACCATATTTTTATGCCATGTCCTTCAAAAAAAATGTTAGACTCATTTGAAGTGAATTATCCACCCCCTCCTAACCTTACACAATTTAGTTTACAACCAATTTGGTTCTCAACCATGGTTTTGAAAATGTTGATCTTTCCAAATGCTTCAGAATCCTCCTTCAAAAATGCAACCCAAGTAATTTTGGTCTATTTATAGATAATCAACATGAATTATATCTCACCTCTTAGATTCTTGGTTCTTGAGGTTCTGCAAAAGTGTAGCTGAGCTAACTGAAGCAGCCTAGTGGATGAATTTTTCCTGGTTTTGAGAGATATTCATATTTTCTTACCAATTTGACATGATTTACAAATTGTGTTTCTAGGCTTGGATATTTTTGGAAAATCCATCACAAATCTCTTTTTGTTGAGTTTCATGACATGATTAAAATTCAAATTTCCTAGTGTTGTATGCCGCAGCTAGCTAACCATCAAGCTTCCCCAAATAAAAATTATCATTTTATTCTGAGTATGTATACATTATTTGAGGTCATTACTCTTGTTTCTATTACCTTTCATGTTTTTTCTAACTTTATTTCATAGCTTTTGGAACGAAAGGTAACATCATACCCTTGGTCACACATTTGGCTTACACTTAATAGATTGTGATTGATCCCTTCTACATTTTTTTTTTTTATTCTTTACCTCTTCCAATATCCAAGCTTACTCTTCCTTTTGCCTTGATGTTTCTTGTGACATTATAGCCAAAAATGAGACTTCCTATCTTTATACATTCAATGACAACAATTTTCTTCTATTTCCAATCATGTGCACTATCCACATATCAGTGGCTCCCTTGATTTTGGGCATACAACACGGTGCACATTATTCCTTTTTTTATCATTTTTCTTTCTCCTAGTCTTGGATTCTTCTTGAGTTTATTTAATTTGTTATGCAACCAGCTCATAAAATAGAATAAAAAATAGATCACGCCTTCAAAATCAGCCTCTTCAAGGAGGCAACCTCCTTTACATTACACAAATGAGCAATTCTTGGATGATACAAATGACAAAATATAATCAAAGCCGACATAACAATAATAATATAAGGGCACAACAATAACAATAGTGGGCTTCTATGGGGCACAATAATAACAATATGGGCACAATAGGAGCACAAAAATAACAATAAGGGCTACAATGAAAATAGTAATGGGGGAGTCGCTAGTATTATAGGGACCTAACATGCCCCTCTCCTTCAAAAAAATGTTGTCCTCAACTTTTGAGTATTTCTGGATGCTTTTGTATAAAGTTATCACCCTCCCATGTGGAATGTTTAGCGGGTAAGTTCTTCCACTTGATGAGATACTCTGAAATTCATCGATTTCCTAGTTGTCAAGTTCTTGTTTCTATGACTACTTCAAGTTCCAATAAGATTTCTCCTTCCTCGTTAAGTTTTGGCAATATTGTTTGAACTTGGAATTTTTCACCTATAACCTTCTTTAAGCATGAAACATGGAAAACTGGGTGCACTCAGGAAACTATAGGAAGCTCCAATTTATATTCCATAGTACCAATCTTTTGCAACACCTTGTATGGACCATAATACTTTGGTAATAATCAGGGAAAATTTTAAGAACCACCCTAAATTTATATGTATAATAAATGGGCTAATCCCCATGATACATAGGAAAAATGGGAGGCGATTTTATCAATAATATAATATGTATATATAATTTCTTTGGTGAATCTCTCACCAGATTATATTATCTTGTATAGTGATGGAGAATATTTCAATGAATTATTAAATCTTGTAATATCTTGGCAATTCTTTTACTGAATAATAAAACATTGTGAAGTCTTAGCGAATGTTTTGTTAAAGTCTGAAACCATATATGATAATAAGAAAACATATTCATTAAACTGTAATATACTAACATACATGTTTGGAAAAAAGAAACATAATTTTCTCTTCCTACAAACAATGTTCCAAGTTTTAGTGGCAGTGTTTGTCAAGGTTCTTACAATACACTCTTTCATATCCTTCTATTAGTTTTGATAATATTCCACAACAAAGTTCTTGTAGGTGTTGATATTGATCACGAGTTTTGTCAAGGTAGGAGAGATTAATCTTTTCTTTACAACTTTTGTCAAGTTACCACTTTTTTCAAGTTATCAAATTTCTTTCTTATTCCATAGACTCCAACTGTGAGATAAAAAAAAAAAACACGTAAAGTTTGTTTACCCCAACATGCCAACAAGTAGCAAGCCCCAACTATATTATATAAGAAAGTATTAGGTATCTCAAAGGCTTGAAGGGAATCTAATTGAAAGAAGTGACCATTGTGAGAAGCCTTCCAATCAATATATGAATTTATAAATGTAGATTTATTATTATTTTAATTGGAAATCTTCAATTAAATAACAAAATTTAATTACTGTCTCTCCCAATCTAAATTTCTTATTATCATAATTCACTACCCTCATACGTCTCACATTTTTTAATAGCGTTGTAACATGTAGATTAATTTCCTTTTTGGTGAACAACATCCACATTTTAGGAAAATATGGTGCAGTGGCTCCAACCCCTACAGATCATTACGACAAACTAAGAAAAACATAGAAGATGAAAGGTTGTACAAACCAGCTTATTTTTCAAACAACTAATCCAACATCAATACCTAAACTTTTTCATGAATATGTCATATTGAGAATGTTTGAAAAATGGTGGGAAATCTTCTGCGATGGTGATGCGGAAAGAGTGATAAGGTTTCACTGTTTTGAATTTTTTTTGTTAAATCAGAAAAACCAATATTAATGGAGATATTGGTATTTTTTACTAAATTTTGTGAAGTGACTAAATGTAGCTTTAACCATTCACCTTAAGATGTTTTTAAAATATAATTCCTAAGTCTATTTAATATCTTCATTATCATAAAAACCAACCTATATCCATCTTAACTCCACATCTACCACTCTTAGGGGGATGAAATCTATTTATCCCTCTGAGCACTTGGTAGACCCAGAATTAAGATGGATCTAAGATGATAGAATTTCCCCTTTAAATAGTCTATGCTCACATGAATACCATGATATTACCATGGGTCAATACCATGGGTTATCATAAATCTAAGCTTAAAAATTACTATTAGTAATTTATGAAAATTAATAAAATTAATAATTGACTTTTATTTTAACCAAGTTAAAATGTTTAACATACATTAAATTAAAACATCCATTTTTACTCGTGATCCACCAAGCCCTGAGAGGGATAAAATATTTTTTCACTCTATGCTAGTTTGCATATCATGATATTTGATCCCTCTCGGGGCTTAGTAGATCCAAAGTAAAGATGGATCTATGCTGGTTTAATTCCCCCCTTTAAATAGGCTGCATTCCACATGAATACCATTGGTCAATCCCATGTGCCATTTTTATTTTTATTAATACTAATATTAGGGTTAATAATATTTTTTGCATGGTATTAATAATAATCTAGCCCATGGTATTTGGCCCATAGTATTTTTCCCATAGGTTTCACCTAAATATAATGCATTTTTTGAGTGTTCATAAATATAAGGTGAGTTATGGAGTAAATATTAAAAAAATGTTTTATTTATATACCATACCTCTCATTTATTTATATTTATATTAATTTACCATACCTCTTTTACAAATATGGTATTTGGCCCATAGGATTAACTTAAATAAAACCTCTTTTTTGAGCCTTCATAAATAGAAAGAGGGTTATGGAGTAAATATAAAAAGAGGTTCTAGTTATTTACCATACCTCTAGTTTATTTATATTTTTATTTATTTACCATACCTTTTGAGTAAGTATAAAAGGAGGTTTTATTTATTTACCATACCTCCACTTTATTTATACTTTTATTTGTTTACACCCTTGCATGTATATAAAGTGACTTATGGAGTAAATATAAAAAATGTTTTATTTATTTATGATACCTCTCATTTACTTATATTTTTATTATTTTACCATACCTCTTTTATAAATATGGTATTTGACTCATAGGATTCACTTAAATAAAACCTATTGGCGAATGGAAGGTTGTAACTCTTAATTTCAAGGGTTAAATATACATTTTTTACCCTCTCCCTTAAAATAAGGTGGGCTAACCTCCATACCTTATTTTTTTATAAAATAAATTTGAGGCGATTTATAAAAATGTACTGTGATACAAAAAATTCGCCCACTAAAAATTTAAAACCCCTTAATTTCGCCTAAGGGCGAAAAATTGCCCCTAAAATTTTCCATGGTAATAATTTATTCTCCTTCTTAGCTTCCATTCATGTCTTCAAATATTCCATGTTTTATTTAAGTTTTTATTATATATCATCCATCTTAGCTTCCACCCCTTTGTTTAAACCATCGATCTTAGCTTCTACCCCATCCATCTTAGCTTTCATGCCTTTCTTTAAATGATCCATCTTAGCTTCTATTACTTTTTGTGAGAGTGAATTTTGTTGCACTTGGTCTAGTAATTTTGATATATCATGTTGTATTTCTTCCTCTTCTTCATGAGTCATGCTAGAGATTTTAGATTGCTTACTAGGTGTTTCCATTTTCTTTCTTCGGGGCATCAATTAATGATAATAATTCTTGGCTATGCCCTTTGAATTCCTTTAAACTAATTTTTCAAACCAAACTTAAAAAACTACACACCTTTTTTCACTATGTAGGAGCTCAATATTGAATCTATTGTATCTCTATAATTTTAGATCTCCAAGGTCTTCACTTGCGTCCTGTGGTAGCCGGTTGAGTTCTCTTTCCAACCCCTCAAGCCTAATCAATAATGGATTCTCCAAGGAAGCGTTATGCCAAATCTCCCATGATGATCTGATTATAGTCTCGTTCAGTAGAGTGAACTTGTATGAAGTTCCACGTGTAATTATTTCAACCTTAGGACCTGAAACCAATACACAGAAAAATACAGGTCATTCTATTTCTGTAAATTCTTACGTAATTTCAATATGATTCTCAGAAATAACGTTATGACGATTTTCCTCAAGTCCCCTGTTTGATATATAATTCGAGATCCTATAAAAACCCTAAATTCCTTGGATCATATCTCTGAAAATATAGCGAGACAAGATCTAAAATTCTGACCCGAGGTTTAGAGAGATTTCAGCTCAAATGGGTTTTTGTTTTAGCTTCTGAAACATTGCAAAAAAAAAGTTATAGCTAAAATTCCACGATGACCTGTTTGGAGCAGCAAAACCCTAGAATCCAAAAAAGAAGAAAAGATAGATCAACACCTTCAAAATCAGCCTCTTCAAGGGGAAAATCTCCTTTAAATTACACAAATGAAAAATTCTTTGATGATACAAATGACAAAACCTCCTTTCTATATATAGGAGACTAAGGGGTCACAATATAATCAAAGTTGACATAACAATAATAATATAAGGGCATAATAATAACAATAGTGGGCTTCTATGGGGCACAATAATAAAAATATGGGGACAACAAGGGAACAAAAATAACAATAAGGGCTATAATGACAATAGTAATAGAGGAATCACTAGTATTATTGGGAACTAATATAATCTAAGGAGCCTTTTTATTTTTTTGGTATTTGAGGGTGTGATCCACTTACTCTTTCATGGTTTTCTCTTGGAGAGAAATGAGGTCTTATTTGATGATTCACTTGAGCCCATGATTTTTTGGACTTATGCAATAAATTTCCCTTTTGTGTTGTTGGTTCCTTTCATTTCCTTTGACTACATTGTTGGCTAATCCTTTGTTTGCTTCAGAGTAGTTGATTGGTCCTTTATCTTTAGTTTTCTTTATTCTTAATTATAATTCATACCCTAGACTAGTTTTGAGAAGAGGATATCTCTGAATACTTAGAACCTTATCTAGATTATTGGATCCTTTAATAAATTTTAAATTATATTTTAGTTAACCCTTGACTTTTGTTGGCTCGTGAGAGTCATCAGGGGGAAGACCATGGGTTTGGGCATAAGAGGCCAATAATGGTCTGTTGTAGTCTAGGATAGCGCTAACATTTTCACCTTACCTCAAAGGGCAGGGAGTCTCACCTGAGGTGCATCGCTACCAAAAGGAAGAAGGGTTCAGCATGGATTCGTGAAAGTCTTAACTGGGTTTCATTCAATCACATATATGGACACATAATATATAACACAAAGATAGCAACATACTTGTGATATCATACGGACTATCAATTACATGCAGTTGATAAGTCATTCATAAAAAAATTGAACATTCATCACACACAAGGCCTAGATACATAACAAGCCAGAACAGATCTTAGCAGGTCTTTATATTAATCTTAACAATCAAACATTACAATATAACTCGGCTTCCGCTGCAAAAAAACTACATGAAATACCTGGCTCAGTTCCACGGGTTATGTTTAGCTTCACAAACCATGTCTTCCCAGCTCCTGCAACCTTCCCTCCATATGCCGCAACTGGGGATGCTTTCACCTCATGTCATAGCTCTGCTACTCCTCCTCTCAACCTCGTAAAATCTAACCCTGCTCCTTTCCTGGTGTTCTCCTTTTATATCCTTCTCTATTAATTGGACTTCTAGTGTTTCCCGTTGACTGTACCTTCCTGCCCCCTCAGCTACCTTTGCCTTTTGCTGCCACCTTGCCGCAACTCTTGCACAACTGCTTTTTCTGCCAACCAATGATTACTTCCACCCATTTCATTCTTGTCCCTTGGTTAGCAAAAATTGGTGAAAACCTTTTCAAAATTTAAACAAAGGCCCCAACAAGCCCCGATTCCTTGACTTGTCCCTAAGTCAAGTCATTTCATCCTCTATCGGTCCTGCTGATCCTGCGGGTAGTGGCTGTGATATTTCCTGTGCTGGTACTGCTGTCTGTTGTGTAGGTGCTTCTTCTGCTTCGATCATTGCTTGTGGAGTGACATTTGCTTCTGTTGCACCTTCTTGCTCTTGAGGTTCCCTCGTTCCAAATGAAGGCTCCAACTCCGAGATAGAGGCTGTGGTCTACTGCCTAAACATTGTATAATTTTGAATGGTGGTGTCCCAGCGAGTGAAAATTGCATCAATGGCCTAAGTAAATACTTCGACTGAGTGCAACCTCAGTTCAGTTGGTTGCTAGCTTTTGAGGTCACTCCATTGTTGCCCGTTGGAGTGACACACCTGCTTCAGAAGTAACACCTGCATTCAAACCGGTGGCTGTAGATCCCTGATTATATTTTTTGTCCTCGCAGACTCCTCCTTGATACTGTCAACCTAAGCCTAAAGGGTGTCCTTTTGATCATTGATTTTCTGTAGCTGGGCGGGGTCCATGCAATCTTTCATGCTGGAAAACAGAGTCTATATTTGCTCTCTAAGTGGGTAGGCCAAGTGGTTCTTCAGTGCCAGACTGCCAGACTAGTAATAGACCTTGTTCGTTAAGGCATATCCATCAGTGAGGGCATCAGCTAAATCTTTGTTATTTGCTTCTAGTTCCCTGACCTTTCCCTCAACCGTCCTTACGTAAATTTCCACTAGATTTGGTAGTGCAGATATCACCATCTCTAATTTCCTCTTCATCTTGGCATTGCTAGCTGCCAAGCATGAGTATGCCACTTGGATGTGGTCGCAGCAGCTGACCAACTGTTGGGCGCGGGATCCCCCAAGGAGCATTTTGGGGCTAAAAGGCCATATTTTGGTCAAAATTTGTAATCCAAGTGTAAAGACTCCGCATTTTGTGGTTGCAGAGCGTGTAGGTGTTAAGGCGTCATAAGGTTGTTCGCACTTATTTTGGAAATGTAATGTCGGCTGTAAAAAAACTACCCATGGTCCACAGACCATGGCATTGTATAAATAGAGCTAAGCTCAAAGTAGTTAGAAGAATAAGGAAAGAAATGAAGATATGACGTATGAGAGATAACTCTAAAGTAGAAGTCTAAGTTCGGGTCGTAGCGTAGGTAGAGGCTCTACAGCTGAGTGTGCAGAGGCCTAAAAGTATGCATCTAAGTGCACGGACCCCTGCAGCTGAGTGCACAAGGCGGGTTGAGTCTGTAATTGTCTAAAATTATTAATAAAGAGAAGTATTCTACAATTTCTGTGTCTTTATTTCCTGTTTATGCATCTTGCTATGTTGGGTATGAATTCACTTATAATGCTTATATGATGCGCAATTGTATGTAAATGCGTTGGTTAAGTGAACGCAGGTAAGAACATCTGTTTACACAAGCTAACTAAGATCGGTTAATAAGATAAATAAGACACTTAGCATAGTTTGGGAGATATCATAGTTCGCTGCCCTACCAGCGCAAAAATCCTTGAGCCGCAAGTTAGGGTTGTGCGAAAGCCAATTGTACCCTTTCGCGAAGGTATGGAAGGGTGGAACAGTGGGCTAAGCAACCTGTGCGAAGGCAGGTATATCCAGAATAAACCGACATCACAACCATCTCAATGGTGTGGAAACTTGGTTCCAGCATCTCCCCATACTACTTCAGGTGAGAATTTAGGCCGTGCTTTGTGGGATGATGCCGAAAGGGCAAGTAGTGTAGGGATTTCTTTGGCTAACTAACAATGAACCTAGGTCAAGCACCACAATAGCTGTTTTGCAAATTTGGTAGGTTGGTAGGACATGATGAGCATACTTGCAAGAGCTATGAATTGATGATGGATAGAACTCCTGTTTATAGGGTTTAGGTCAAAATGTGGCCCCTTGACCAAAATGCAGGGATGGCGTGGACAATATTTCAAGGGCATGGACGACACCAAGGTGGAGGAGGACCTAGTAGAGGTCAAGGATAGTTGATTTGCTACAATTGCGGAGGACTAGGACACTATGCCCATAATTACACTAATCCAAAGCATCCGTTGTGCAAGTATTGCATGCTATTTGATCATGAAATAAAAGATTGTACTACATTGATAGCTAGGATACGTGACAAAGGAGTGCTACCACCTCACCCGACAACCTGCAGATGATGATGTCTAAGCCGCATGAGGAAGATACGAACATAAGTATAGTGCTCCGAAGTGGAATCGCGACGAGAGATGACAAGGGGAAACAACCAGAAGAGAATATCAGGGTTCGCAAAGCCCCAGAAAAAGAGGCTAAGTTTGATTTGGAGCGTGCTCATGAAGCATTCATGGAAGCTAAGAGAAGCTTCACTGAGGCCTCCACCTTGGAAAGCAAGGATAAGCTTGAGCCAGAGATGGACCCCTCTGTGATCACAAATTTCCTGGAAACTTGTATGAAGTTATTGCGTGAAAGTAAGGCTATGAAAGGGCTACAAGAACTCATCAATAGATGCACTGGAACCTCGCTAGGTGAACCGCATGTAGTACAAAAGATGGCAAGCACAAGACAATGATGGGGCGTGAAATGAGACTCACCGTGCAGATAGGAGAGTATGAAATGGATCAGGTCATCTTGGACCTAGGGTCAAATGCGAATGTTGTACCGAAGCAGACTTGGGAGTGAATGGGGAGACCTACACTGCAATGTTCTTTGATTCAGCTAAGGATGGTGAATCAACAGAACATCATAACCATGGGGCGGCTATAGGGGGTGACCGTGGATAATGAGGGAGTGAGCGTGCTGGAAGATTTTGAAGTAATAGAGATAGTAAATGAATGCAATCCATACCCTGCACTCCTGGGAATTGACTGGGCTACTGATATGAATGGTGTAATCAATCTAAAGAAGCAAAAGATGATCTTTGAGAATAAATCATTGCGCGTAATAATACCCCTAGATCCTGCTGAAGGATCGCGTTATATGGAACTAGTGCACGATTATGAGAGTGATGATGATCTAGACTACATCTATAAAATAAATGTGCAAGACCAAGATTGGGTGGATCCCACCACGAATGGATAAATTATGTGGGATTGCAAGAGTTCCTGCAGTTCAGACTCCGACGAAGAAATAGAACGCTAGCATAATCGGTTACATGAAGTAACTACACTGAATTGCAACATGATGACCCAATTGTTGCATTGTATGTTGTCATAGGTAAGAAATCTACCTACTTATGATGGTCTAAGTGAGGTAGATATCCTTTTAAATGCATTTGAAAGGGAGGTGCTAGAAAAACAATGTTTCCAGGCCTTGGACTAGGCACTGCGCATTACACCCGCAAGATGGTGAGGTACACATAAGGAAAGCTTTGATGATTGGTGCAAATGTAGGAGGATGATGCGAGCACGATTTGGGAACCCTAAGATGTGACTGACAGACAATTATGATGGACAAAATGATTTGCATGTGCATCTAGCCAAATGGACATAGGCTTATGGAGAAAAGCCACAACTTGAGTGGGTGCACTTGTTCTGTCATACCCTGGATGTTATCCCTACGAATTGGTATATAGAAATAGAGCTCCACCATGGGACAGGTGAATGGGAAATCTTGCGCAAAGGATTCATGATGACATTCAGTTTTGAGGATGCGTTTGATAGTATTCATGAAGCGATACAAGAGGTGAAAGCAAACATCTTTAGGATACTGCAGGATGCTTTAGACTTGATTCAGCCTGAATGGGCTACTCAGTTTAGTCGCGTGCTGGAATGTTATAATGTAACTACTGAAGAGGAGGACGAAGATCCATGGAAGATTAACATTCCAGAAACAGAAGGCCACCGCAAGGTTCAAGGATCATGGATTGAGAAACTGGATATAATTGTGTCAGTGAAAACTAAACAGGTGAACATTGGTACGGAGGCAGAACCCAAACTCGCAAAGATTAGAGACTACTGGGATGACGCGACGGTGGATAAGGTCATTGAATTACTCCATGAATATAAGGACAAATTCCCTACAAAGTTTATGGACCTAAAAGGAGTAACCAGAGATCTAGGAGTAATGAAGATCACATTACATCTCAACGTGAAGCTATTTAAGTAGAGGCCTTACTGCCTAAATCCCTAATACAAGGAGAAGGTCCGCTTAGAGCTAGACAAAATGCTAGCAGCAGGCATCATTGATCTTGTGGAGGAATTCGATTGGGTAAGCCCAATGGTGGTGCAAGAGAAAAATCAAAAGGATGAGATAAGGATATGCATGGATCTCATAAAACTAAATGATGCTTGTGTGCATGATCCTTTCCCAACTCCGTTCAAAAATTAAGTGTTGGAAAATGTAGGTAGCCAAGAAGCATATTCCTTCACTGATGGGTTTTCTGAGTACCACCAAATAAAAATTGCACTAGAGGATAGGGGCAAGACAACCTTCACAACTGAGTGGGGTTGTTTTCAATACATTGTAATTCCATTTGGGTTGAAGAATGCACCTTCTATCTTTTCGTGCATAGTTGTCGCAACATTCAAGGAAAATATCCATAAGTTCCTCGAGGTCTATTTTGATGATTGGACTATATTTAGCCTGGTTAAGCATCATGTAGCGAGCTTGCATTTGATGTTGGATACCTGTCAAATGATACCAAATCGCGCTCAACCTCAAGAAGTGTTTGTTTTGCGTTCCTTTTGGGAACCTATTGGAGCATGTGGTTTGCAGAACAGGACTAATGGTAGACTCCACAAAATTCCCGGTGATTCTAAACTTGGAAGCATCAAGGAGTGTGAAACAACTGTTCTCTACTTTGGGACAGACGGGATATTACATAAAAGTTTGTCAAAAGCTATGCCCAGATCACCTCGCCAATGGAAAAATTGTTGAATAATGTCACATTCTGCTAGAATGTTGACTGTAAGAAAAGCTTGGATATATTGAAAGAAAAGATGGTTACTGCACCAATTCTAGTCTTCCTGAACTGGAAGAAAGAGTTTCATGTACATGTTGATGCGTCATGTATAGTGTTGGGGGCAGTACTAACACATGATGATAGAGAAGGCTTGGACCACCCTATCACATTTGCAAGCCGCAGATTATCCAAAGCAGAGAAGAACTATTCCACCACCAAGCGCAAGGGGCTAGCTATGGTGTATGCACTCTAGAAGTACCAACACTACTTGCTAGGAGGCCACTTTAAGATGTATACAGATCACTCCATGCTGAAGTACCTAGTCAATAAGCCTATGTTGGGGGGGTGAATATGCAGATGGCTCTTATTGTTCCAAGAGTATGAATTTGAAGTTGTTGTGAAGCATGGATGACTGAACGTGGGACCAGACCATCTGTCATGCATTGAAACAGGGGAGAAACCTACTAACCTGGAAGAAGGATTGCCTGACGTGCAACGATTTGTAGTGTGTGCTGCAGATGGTCATTTCGAGGATATAATACACTTCATAACAACTAGAACTGCACTGGAAGGATACTCTGTCCAGCAAAAGAAGGAATTAGTGGTGCACAGAAGATTTCCCTATCATTGCTAGGCATCTATACAAGATGGGGACTGATGAGATATTGCAAAGGTATGTACCTAAGTTTGAACGAAGTAGCATCCTTGTGGATGCTCATGGGGGCACCACGGGAGGACATTATGGAGGGATAGCAACCGCGCAGAAGATTTTATGCATCGGGTTGTGGTGGAAAACCCATCATCAAGATTCAAAAGCATAATGCAAGGCATTTGATGTATGTCAAAGAATAGGCAGGACATCATGGAGGGATGAAATTCCTTTGAATCCATAAATGACATTGCAACCATTCGAAAAGTGGGAAATAGATTTTGTAGGACCCATTCAACCACAAGGGAAGATAGGCGTGAGGTACATTATCACTACGACATAGTACTTAACTCGTTGGGTAGAAGCACAGCTGATGAAGGATTGTAAGGGCACGACTACCGCAAAGTTTCTATTTGAGCATGTAAAGACGTGATTTGGATGTCCAAGGATCTTGATGAGTGATCATAGTACGCACTTCCTGAATGAGATGATCAACGCACTAACGGAGGAATTTCAGGTGTATCACCAAAAGAGCACACCTTATCACCCATAGGCTAACACGACAGTGGGGGCATTCAAAAAAGTGCTTGAAAATGCACTGACCAAGGTTTGCAATGTTCAGCGAAGTGATTGGGACCTACGCATACCTGCAGTATTGTGGGCTTATCAAACAACATTCAAAAAGCTGACGGAATAAACCCCTTTTAGGATTGTTTATGGTGTGGAAACCATAATGCCTATGGAATACATTGTGCCTAGTCTATGCATAGCAGTGCTCACATGCATGACATATTGCGGAGCCCTGGAAGAGAGGCTTGCGCAGTTGGATGAGCTTGAAGAAGAAAGATTTTTGGCTGGATTTCACCAGCAGGTCCAAAAGCAGTGTGAAAAAGCGTGGCATGACTGACATAATAAGCTGTGCACCTTTAAGGTGAATGACTTGGTGTTGTTGTATGATAGTAAGTTTTACAAATTTCCAGGGAAATTCAAAATTCATTGGCTCAGTCCCTATGTTATTAAGGAGATTACCGATGGTGGTGCAGTCCAGTTGGTTAAGTTGAATGGAGATCCCTTCCCAGGAAGGGTGAATGGAAGTCAATTGAAGCCACACATAGGTGGCTTGACCATCTAACTATGCAAGGGAAGAACAGTCTTAGCACTCCATGTAGCTAAAAGGAGGCACGGGACTATAAACTACACTACCTGGGTTGGGGAGTTGCGCGATTTCAGGACTGCGCAAAGCAGCAAAGTGTCATAGGGTCCGCGACAACATGAAGGAAGCTGCGCTACTCATAGAAATAGCGCAAAAGTCCGTCGAAAAGTGACAGTTAAAGTCATTGTTCATGATTCGATGGTCGATTTGTGGCCAAATGGAGCGGGTGGTAGGCATTTAAGGCAAAATTTATGGGTTAGATTCTTGGAAATTTACCGCCAATCTAGCATTAATGCACTGAATGTGGGGGGGATGGCCAAATTTGAATTCAAAAGGCCCTATAAATTATAGGTGGTTGTCCAATGAAAAACACTTAGCATTAAATTCAGTTGTTGCACTATTAGGTGTGTATGGACCTTACGAATTTCAAGGCTTTCAGAGACAGTTTAACTTTTTAGAGATTGCTGAAGGAAACAAAAGACCTCCTGAATAGAATGATGTCGACACTTGAGGAAGAAATGTAGGAAATTGTGGTAGTAGAAGCCCTAGAAAGTGCCGGAGTGATAGTTGAAGTCCCTAAATCACCCAAAACACTGAGACCAAATAAGGATAAGAAGACTAAGATCCTGGTGCGTGTCTCACCAAGAAACCCACAAAGGACCAAGCTCACTTTGCAGGAAAAGGGCAAGGCCATTAACCTGGAGGCCGATGAGAAAGAATCTAAAGAAATCCTAGTGGATGAGGAGGACATGGAAATGGAAGTTGAAACCTAGGGTACGGACCCTATTACCGGGTTACCCGAATATGTTCCTCGCGCAAGGACAAAGCCAAGGTGCCGAAGGACATAGATAAGAGAAAGAGCTCCCTACAAAACTCTGTTGCTCCCAGATGACATTTTTTTTAGGGGACACACTTAGGGTAGGTTTCTGTACTAAAGTTTGAAGATTGGGACCTTGCAGATGACAAGTAAGTCCCGCACTTAGCAACTGAGCAGCTAATGTGCCAACAAATTTACACAACTGCTGGAATGATTGAATTGGAGCCACAGACATGGATCAAGGGTGTAGAGAAAGCCAGGTTGCTCAACCTGCTTTGGGTGCTACATTACCATCGTGCCCCAGTGACCATCTTCATCATCAGGCAGCTACTCTGCTTGGTGCATGATGGGTGTTTGTGGTTGGAGGAGCCCATTCCCGTCATAGACCACTTGATCCATCGGATCATACGGCTGCCTTACTTAGGATAGCATCCAACCAATATATCAAAAGGAAAAGGTGGTGAGTTGGCCCGCGCGGAAGCTATGAAGAAGAAATTCAATTTGGAGAAGAAGAAGCAGGGATATACCATCTCCAGCATTAACAACCCTGCAGTCAAGGTAGAAAGACAAATTTTAGCAGGGAAGGTGATGAGAAAGTGTCGTGCGAATGAGGTGCCCACGCCTGTCATTACACTAGAAGCCCAATGTGTTGAAGGAGTCCAGTTCAACTAGGCAAACTATCTTGTGGCGAGTTCCTTGTGAACTGTCACAAGGCATAGGAGCAGGGCAAGACGTTTCACTACATGCGGCTCCTGCTATCGATCATATTGGTGGCATGGGAGTTGCCAGAAGACAACCAATTCCCTTAAATCGCACCAAACTTTCTAGAGGTAGTGAAGTACGCTTTGTTGTGGGCAATTAAGGACATGCAATGTATAAAAGAAAGAAATATCTTTTGGATCTTGATGGAGATGAGTATCTGGATGGGGATCAATCGCAAGCTGTAGTTGTCACCCACAGTATATGCTAGTTTGCAGAGTTTTGTAGAGTTCAAAGCGGATTTCCACCATTTCTTTATCAGGGAGCGGAAGGACCCTATGAAGACATGGCATAACTTACCATATCTAGTGATTGATGAGTTTATTTTTGCAGTCCTCGAGTCTTGGTCGCCAAAGTGGCGCACTCTACTAGGCTCCACGATGGAAATGGACAAGTTCACCACGCAGCAAAAGAAGGAAGAAAAAAAGCTCTGAATGGTGCAATTGGCTAAGAAGCATAGAAAGGAGGAAACATAGGCTAAGGCCCAGGCTGCATGCGATGCCATTAAATTGGTAGAATATCATAAGATAGGAGGAGAAGAGTGTGGAGGATAGAAGTCATCTTCACCCGGGACTGAAGTAGAAACAGAGGAGCCAACAAAACAAGGTGGTGCGAACCCGCAGACAACATCCACCCAACTCAAGCATTAGCAACAGCAAGAGAAGGTAGCATCATGGAAGAAAACCAAGGCTTTAAAGATATCCTTGTACCTAATCACCCTCACTGAGGGGGATTTGCATGATATTGGAGAAATGGTGAGGGATGTCACCATGGAGGCCCTCCAATAGTTTGAAGAGCAGAAGCAGTTGGTATTGGGGGCTCTCCAGACAGAGTTGCACGAGTTGTAGGCTCGCACTCTATAGGCTGGCATAGTGTCCACTAGCCTCGCGATTGGCACTCTAGGTAGCCATGTCTGTTGGTACTTCGGTATCCGCCTAGGTGATGGTTGGTCATAATGATCTAAATTGCTGTGTGACTTGGTCAACCTGGGCCTATAATCCAACGTTTGCTTGCCACAGGTGATCATGCTCTTTTGTCACCGCCTACAATTGCTTCATTTGTTGTTTATGTGCCTAGGCTAGGTCCTCATGGAGCCTTTCGTCACTATGTGCTGCGTGCTGAATAAATGAAAATAATTGGGCCGACGACCAATACTGGAGCATCTCAGCCTGCATTGTGCAAGGGTCTGGG
This sequence comes from Pinus taeda, assembly GCA_000404065.3. Classification (NCBI taxonomy): domain Eukaryota; kingdom Viridiplantae; phylum Streptophyta; class Pinopsida; order Pinales; family Pinaceae; genus Pinus; species Pinus taeda. The sequence goes on along the minus strand of APFE030475582.1, from coordinate 7,808 downwards.
AGCTTTTATTGCAAGAGTAAGCAAGTGGCAATGGATTTGTCAAAATGGGAGGCGACCGAATGGGCTTATTGTGATGGCGGGGTGAACTGAGGAGTGAGTGGAATGATTCTGGGAATTGGATGGACTATGAGACTTATAGAGAAAGGTGGCAAGTACAGCTCAACCATTTCCCCCTATGAAGTAGAATGTAAGTTTCCCCCTTCCGGTGGGTCCGATCCAAGCATCGAGAATGTGGTGAGTTTTGTAGGTTGCATCTTGGTGGTATGAGTGGTACCCTCTATCCGCCCAGCTGACTAAACTTTTGCTTCCACAGTCGTCCCTCGCTGGTTAGGCTGAAGGGTCTTGGATAAAGTCGCAGAGGTTGAGGCAGTGTGTGGGGATGACTCCCACTACTGATGTAATGCAATAGAGGTGGTGGTGGGGTCTCTTCAATGATGGTGGTTGCGAGGATTGATTTCTCGATCTGCACAGTAAGGTCGATGATTGGAGCTAGCAAAATAACTTTCGGTTTCTTGATAGTTGGGGTGCGGGCGACTTGCTTCTTCTTGGGTTTGGGTACTGTGGGTTGGGAGGGGGTTTGTGCTATTCCTATTGGAAGATTCATGGCCAACAACATCATTATAATAGGTGTAAACATGGTGGAGCCCTAAAATATGGTAGAGTAGTTTCTCTCACTTGACCCGAAGCTAGCAATTGTTCATCGAAGCTTGAACATCCTTTCCTCCATCTGGAGCGCCATTAACTTGATCTTGTCCTCGACTGGCTGCTTCCTACTGCTATCTACCCCATCTTCCCCTTGCCCCTGCAGAGTCAGCACTCCAAAGAGGTACTTGTGTTTTCCTTCTGTTATCTCACAAGCCACTCTTGGCCATGACCCCACTTCTTTGTGTAGCGCTTCCTCAGTTAGGACAAACCTCAGTGGTCTCATCTTAAACATTTGAGGGTGGACGCATCTTGGTCTTAGGTACGTATGTGCATGGGAGGCACCAAACCAAAGGTATTCTAAGAATTCATCTAACATAGCTTTGGGTATCCTCTCTGTCGACCTTATGGTGGCCAACATTTACTTGTACCAGTCTATGAAGGCTATCTCGTTGATCTCTTTCATGTCAGGGTCTCCTGATGCCTTCCATGGGTCATACCAGAGTGCAATTGGTTGGCCCTCGAGGATGGGTGCCATTTCCCTCTCCTTCGGTGGCCTCCATTTCCACATCACCAGTGACATCAACAAATATATGAAAATGAACCCAGTACCCCTTCTGCACACGTCATCACATGCTTCAAATAGCTCATTAAGAACATAGGCTGACCAGTTGAGCACCTCCCCTTAGCAGCAATGTTAGGCAACTTAGATTGCATCCAAGGTGCATTCATTCTTTGTGAGGTGCTGCATTGTTTTGCCTGCAATGAGGTAGTAGGAAAATATAATGTCATCCTTGTTAATCTTGTCTAGCTTCATTCCTCTTCTGCCATGCTCGGTTTTATATCTTGCATAAATGTTGTCTTCACTCTACTTATTACCCCACTTAGCCCCTACCTAGAACGTGGTGCTAAATACATTTCCCCCCTCGGCCAGTCCTATGAGCCAACTGATATCTTCCATGTGGATAGGGTACTCCTTATCCAGCCACAGTGATCCTCAATGCATCCTACTCACTAATTGAGTGTCGAACATGGGTAGGATCCTCAATGGAGTATTGTTGATCTCTGTAATCCCTTAAATTATTCCCTGACCCTGGAGGGCTTAGTGCCATCCTCCTTCTGGAAATCCTCTACGTAAACTTCTCTTTTCATTATCGGGAACTGGAAATAGTCTATGAAGTCATTGTTTATCAGATTTGCCTTGTCATACTTTCCATATAAACTATCGACCATTTCAGTTCATGCATCCATTGCATCCTGTGGAATGGATACAAGTCCTTTGGCCATCTCCTTTCTCTTGTGATAAACTATCTACACTGGACGCTTCCTGCTTCTTTGTCTCTGCACTTGTTCTTTAAAGCGAACTTGTAACTCTTCAGTTGTCTACAATTGGAATTCTAGAATTCCCTACATTATTTTGTGACTTAAGTAGCCAACCTTGATATGATGTTCCCTGAATGTCGAGGCCTTAATAAATAATTACTTCATCAATCTTCCCATGCGTTTTAGATAGACCTTGTCGCTGTTGGCCAAATTGAACTTGACAACCCTGACGTGGACTGGAAGGTACAGAGTGGGTTGCATGGCGTATTTATTTTGTCGTGATGGGTTTATTTATTAACTAACTTTATGCTTAATGGGAAAAGATATTATGGCTCCTACTCTGACAGCTGCTTATTTAGTTACTTAATCAGGAAATGACTACTGGTATGGTGGAAAAGATAGGTATTTGTGTGGTCATAAATGTTGGAAAAAGTGCATGTCTATGTGTGTTATGCTGATTAGGATTACCTGTGTGGCCCATGACTCTACTAACTAGGATTACATCTATATCCACTAACGCTATTCCCCCACTAACTCTGCTGACTGGGACTACCTATCTATCCACTGATGCTACTTCCCCCCGACCACAAATGGGTTGTGGTTAGGGAAGACTTTGTCGTAACCTTATTGATATCCATCACCTTTTATTTATTTATTAATTTATTTTTTTATGAGTTGTGGAAGGGCTTCAGGCGTGTGCCATTCACCCATCCATGTAGTAAGATGCCATCTAGTTTCAAAAGCCTTACCACACTTGAATCTCTAATTTATGTTACTATGAATGGACTCAACCAGTGCATCTGCAATTTCCCTAGGAACTTCTTGAACTTGCTGTTGTATAGGAGCACTTGTTCCTTGACTTCAAATGACTTCCTCTTGATATGCCTATCATGCCAAGATTTCTTCCTTCACTGCTCGACTGATTGATGGAATTCTGCTAAAAACTGGGTTTTGTCAAGTTCCATTAGCTAGATTAGTCTGTCTCGTAAGGCACTGTTGTCTATCATTCTCGTTGCCTTTGAAATGAACTTGCTAGGTAGTATAAATTCTGTTGTTACCAATGCTTCCCTTCCATATACAAGTTGAAATGGAGTTTTCTTATGAAGTCTTTTTACTATCATCCTATATGCCCATAGGGTCATGGGTATTCTTTCATCACATTCTTCCCTATTAGCAGATACGAATTTCGTGATTCCTTTCTCCAGTATCTTGTTAAATGCTTCTAATGCAACATTGGCTTGTGGTTGGTACGAGATTCTCTTGTTGTGTTGAACCATGAATATCTTTAGCAGAGACTCAATGGTCTTGTTCAGGAAATGCGTGGCTTGGTCACTTATGAGGCTCCTCAGGCATTTGAACCGTAAATGATGTTCTCAAACATGAACCTTGTTGTTGTTTCTGTTGTGCAGTCCTTTATGGGTGCCGCTTTTTCCCACCTTGTGAGGTATTCTGTTGTTGTTATGATGTACCTTGTTCGTGAATGCCTCACCGATGGAGAAATGGGTCCAATGAAGTCTACTGCCCACTTATCAAATATTTGCACTATGTGGACTAGAGTAGAGGTAGCTCATCACGTTGGGAAGGCTTCCCAACCCTTTGAAAAATGTCACATGTCATGGTGAATTCTTTAGAATCCTTATGGATAGTTGGCCACCATAGTCCTACGTGGAGTATATTTCTTGCGGTGGCCTTCCCTCCTACATGATCTCCTACAACCCCTTCATGGCACTCCCATAAGACATCATTCCTTTCATGCTGAAGGACATAGTGCCTCGGTATTTGATTTAAGCCCATCTTGTAAATGTGTCTTACAATTAGCTGGTAATATGCTGCCATAACTACTAAGTACCATATTTGTGCTGCTGTTTATTCTGTTGGGTAGTGACCGATTGTTAAGAATGAGGAAATTTGTTCCAGGTGGTCCAAGATTTCTTATATTTTGAATAAATAGGCATCGGGAAATCGATCATCCACTGTTCCTTCATTCTCCCTGTTTCTAGTCGTGACAAGTGGTCTGGTCCCACATTGAGTCTGTCGGGATTTACCATTACTTCAAATGTGAATTCCTAGAACAGTAACATCCATCGACATATTCTCCCTTCTACTACTGGTTTGTTTACTAAATATTTGAGCACAGGATGGTCTATGAACAATTTGAATGGCGCGCCCAGTAAATAGTGTCTGAACTTTTGGAGAGAGTAAACCATTGCTAGGACTTCTCTTTCGATTATGGTATAGTTTCTTTCCACAATAGACAACTTTCTGCTAGCATAGTACACTGGATGGTCCATGTTTTTCTCCCCTGGTTGTGCTAAGACCGTTCCTAGTGTTATTCCTAACACATCGATGTGCACATGGAACATTTTGTTCCAATTAGGATACACCAATATAGGGGTGCTTACCAGTATTTCCTTTAAGTTATTTAGGGTTGTCTGACAATCCAAAGTCCAAATGAACTCTTCCATTTTCTTCAGTAATATTTCCATTGGAGTTGTGATGGATGCGTAATTCCTGATAAATCACCTATAGTACCCTGTATGTCCCAAAGTTTCTCTTAGTTGTTTTATGTTGCACGGTGGTTCCATGTGGATAATTGTCGCAACTTTTGCAAGGTCTACACATACTCCATCCTTGTAGACGATATGGCCTAGTAGATTTCCAAAAGGGATTGTGAAGATACATTTTTTGAGATTTAAAGAGATCTGCAATTGTTTACACCTTTCGAACATTATTCTTAATAGGCTGGTTCGCTTTTTCAATAGACTATATATCATCGAGTCATCCATGTAAACTTCTAGGAACTTATGAAGATAATATCAGAATGCAGCTATGATGATCCTTGAGAAGACTGTTGGTGCATTCTTTAGTCCGAATGGCATCTCATTGTATGCATATGAACCCTACTCCATAGTGAATGTTGTTTTCCTTTTATCTTCTTCAACTATTTTGACTTGGTGGTAACTTGAAAACCCATCTCTGAATGAATATGCTTCGTTCCCTGCAACATTGTCTAGGATCTCATCACTAAAGGGCATAGGAAATGGCTCATGCACACATGCATTATTCAAGCTTCTGTAGTCGACACATACTTTGATTTCGGTTACATCCTTCTTGTTTTGAATAAATATCGGGCTTATCCATTCAGCTTCATCCACAAGAAAAATGATTCCTGCCTTCAACATTTTTTCAATTTACTTATTAACTTTCTCTTTGACCCTTGGGTTTAATCTTTATGGTCCACGTTTCACCGATCGGGCATTTGGTCTCAAGACAATTTTCATTTCCCCAAGGCTTCCTTTTATTCCCTTCAATTCTGCCATTAAAGTCAGGAACAGGTCCTGATATTCATGCAGTAGGTCGAAAATTTCTTTGGTGTCTTGCTCATCCCAGTAGTCTCCCACCAATGCTATCTTGGGCTTATCCTTTGACCCAACGTTTTTCTTCCTCAGCTTCATTGGTAGAAGGTGAGCACCTTCTGTTAGGGGGCTCTCCCAGATATCCCTCTCCCCATCTGTTTCCCCGAAGGATAGGTGTCTCAGTCCCTCCAACCTGTCATCGTCATCTAGTCTTGCGTCTACCCTTTTGCACGTTGCATATTCTGATGACTCTATTTCATACAAATACTGCAGAAAATTTTCGTCGGCCCCTCCCTCAACCATCGGCTCTCGTGTGAGTAGAAATCCCTTTATTTCTTGGAGTGCCTCTGTCATTTGTGCCTCGTCGCCTCTGAATGAGAAGTTTCTAACAAACTATATCTCCATGGTATCCCAATCTGTTGTCTGCCGACGGAGCTCCTCTTAGACATACCAAGCTCGAGGGATAGTTCCGAGGGTATGTATAAATGTGTGTACCCATCAATGCTTTGGAATTCCTTTTCTTTTCCAATTGATTATGCAATCCTTGATGTTCTCCTCGGGACTTGAATCCCCCCTATATCTTTCCTTATCTTGTGGCGGATCTTCATCCCGGGAAAATATTTCATTCATGGCTTCTTTGATGCTCATCCAATCTCTTAGTGTATTGCAATGTGTTCTCCACCATCTTGCTGGAGTTGCCATGAGGCTGATACTTAGAAAGGATATCCTTTGATCCTCTGTCATTTCCTGGTCTACTTTGTCTAAGAAGGTATCCACTGTTTCAAGACCATGATACCTTGGGTAGTCAGCTATCTCCATTTCTCCTCGGTTTACTCAACTTATCATCGCACATCATCTAGTGGTCAGTCGTATCACCCCTGGTATCACGCATCCCATGCAGCTTCTCATCCAGTTTCTGAGATTTGGATACTTCACTAGTTTACTGTTCCTCTGGTCGCGAGGTTGATGTAGTCCTCCCTCTTCCCTACTATGAGTGTGTATAGTTTGTTTAACTCTCCTAGCTCATCCCTATCATCTGTTGGTTCTATGAACCTAGGTCCTTAGTAGGGGTCTAATGGTTGGATCACCCTTAGCCCATCTACTTTGAAAATCATTAGTTCCTTCTTCAGTTCTATGACTTCATAGTTATCGTATGCCCGATCAATCCCCAGGAGTGCTAAGTATGGGTCCTTATCCCCCATGATGTCAATCACCTCGAATTTGTTGTGCATCCTCACCCTTGCCACATCAACCTCTAGATTCTCCAATCTCCTAATTGGTAGTATGCAGTACTGATTTTCCATTCTTAGTTAAATTGGCAAATATTTTAGTTGAGGCTTCCCCATTGCCGCCCAAGTTTTCCTATGTAGGATGTTTACATCCGACCCTAAGTCTAACATGGTGTCCATTATCTGGAATCCTGCCACTTGCACATTGATTCAGAACTCCTTGCCGCTTCTTCTCTTATTCTATTTCACTCTTCTGGAAGCCTTCTCTGGCAACCCTATGCATGGTCATTCCATTTCCTCTTCTTCCATGGATATCACAACTTTTAGACTTTTTCTCAACTCCTTCAGCATGCCTTCTATTAGTGTCAGTCTTTCCAGCCTTCCTCCAGTGATCAAATATGCTCTTACAAAGTGATTTTGAAGTGTCAAGGTCAAATTTTGTCATTTCAGTGAGTCTTCAAGCAAAATTTGGTCACTAGGCATTAGGTCTAGGGTTTGCTCTCACTCTTTTCAAAGTTGCCCAAATGCCAATCTATGTCATCATTCAGCTGAGTCTATCATCATTCATAGGGTTGTCATTATCATGTCAGTGTCTAATGAGTCATTTTACATCTTTTTCATGCTTCAGTTGTGCCTAGGTAAGGTCATTTCCCTCTCCTAGGGTTTTGAAGGCAATTTTTCTTGGACGGTCAAATCAATGGCAAAACTTGTTTCCTGATGTTCATATACCTTCCCCTATCCTTAATGTACCTTATCAAGCACTTCCCAACAATCATATCCCCCAAAATCCTCATTTTCGCACAAACCCTAGTTTCTTGCTACAACCTGGCAATTTTCTAGGTTGGGCCTGTGTTTTGCCCTTTTGGACCCCTTCCCCTCAATAAATCTCTGATATTCCACTTACTCCTGCTTCCTGACATCCCTCCCTACTCCCAAAAATTTCCTCAATAATTTAGAAGCCCCTTATCCCCTTCATTTCGCTTCATTTCGACCAAAACCCTTGTTCCACACATCGGGATAAGTTTCACTAAAATGATGTTTCTAAGCAATCAAAGATGATTTTTTCAAAACTAAGAGAGGTTTTTGTTCACAACATGCAAAGGAAGAAAAACATCCTTCACTTTTTTCACATGTGTCATGGTTTTAAAGAAATGTCAAAAATACCGGCGAGAACAAAGGTGCTCCAAGGTTGGTTGGCCAAAGCACAAAAACGAAGGAAAACGCCCGATCCACTCCAAATTTTGGCCAAAGCCTCTTT
>APFE030475580.1:0-13279 GCA_000404065.3 Pinus taeda | reverse complement strand
AGCATTGTTTGATTGTTGCTAGACCCCATTTAGGCTAGTGGGATCGCCTCTGTCCGCAGAGGGGATTTACCTGTACAACAATTTGGCGCCTCCACTGGGGAGTTGGATTTTGCCTTGTTTTTTTATCTTGTCTTGTTGTTTGATTTGTAAACTTTAGACGGAGCCTGAAGTCTGGCCAGATAGCCTTCGAAATGCTATTGCTTTGCATTAGCGAAGTAGATCAACACTACTTCAGTCCATCTCCGGTTTGGTTTGCAAACTGAATGACTTGGAACTTGCCTTGTTCCTTGGTTATTTCCTTGGTTTCTCCCACTTGTTTAGCTTTCTGGGTTGGATATCTGTGTTGTTTTTTGCCTCTTGGAGTACTTAGGTATTGCTGGTTTGGCCTTGGCTCTTTTGTTTTTATTTTTCCATAGCAAACTCGGCTGGCGCTAGTTTATAGCATGACAGTCGCGCCAGTTGGCGCATGTTGCACACTTACAACTTGCACCAATTCCTGAAAGGCGCTTGTTGCAGCCTAACAGTCATGTCAGGCCTGTAAACTTTTGAAGTTTGCTTGGTTGTCAACTTTTTGAGCTTTGGTTTTGTCCTAAGTACCTTTATTAGACTACTTGAGTGTCTTGGAGTGTGATTTGACTGGCTTTGATCGCTACCCTTTGGGTGTTTGCTTTTTTCTTCTGACTTCGCATTTCCAGCCCTAGGGCATCTAGTGGCCTTGTGAATCGAGCCTTCCTAAGGTGTTTTGATCTTTTCGTGGTCCATTCGACTCTTTTGTTTGCTCCCTTACACTTGTTTGGTAGTTGTGAATCATTTTGTTGCGTTATTTGGGTGATTTGCTTCGTCTTCACTTGAATTCCGCTTCATCTCACTTTGAGCCCAGATCACACGGCTCATTGTTGTCTTTGGGATCTTTTTGGTTCATTGGACGTTTGATTTGTGATTTGAGGAACTAAACGTGTGTGTATTGGATAGAATTTGTTTGTGTTATTTCTCAAAAGTTCTTTAGTGCATTTTACAATTATTGAAAAGAAAGATCTCTTTTGCTTTGAATCAGTTAATGAAAATTAGGACTTTTCATTTCGATTAGTAATTTAGTGATCTTAAAGAAAAGTTTATTGATTTGCATTAGCTGCATTAGGGAAACTCTTTGTTGTTTGTGATCATTTCGTTTGCATGAAAGCTCTCTAACTCTCTCGTAATTAGCATTCATCGAATGGAATGACATGTTTTGGCATATAGCTTGCATTTAGGGATTTTGAGAGATCACATATTGTAGGAACCGAAACTTAACTCAAGATCACCTTTAAAATAAATCGAATAAACCTAAAAATGCATTGGAACATAATGCTCACATTCTAGAGGTCTAGGCTAGAGACGTGCTCCGGTGTCGTTAAACCTAGTCACTTTTGTTTTCACTTAAGGTTGGGTGATTCCTCCTTTTGTGACTCAACTGTGATCTAGTACGGACTGTGCTCCCACATACCGTCGCGTATATATGGGGAGACTCCACTAGGTTATCATCCTTGATCCACAAGAAGTCGTGTCTGTCGCCATACAGCCCGTAACGCACCGAACACAACATTCGGGAAGATTGACTGCCGTACGGAAAGTCCTTGGTTTTCATATGATTACTTAGGTGTATATGCAGTTTTACGGATTGTCTGGTAAACCACTTGCCTAGTTTCTCCAGAGTAGTCACTTTTTGATCCTTTTCGAACTCCTTAAAAGAAAAGGCTCACTTGAGCATTTGTCACTTCGGGCTCACTAAATATTCGAAGGCAACTAGAGTCATCTTTTGTCCTTTTCTCGACTCTTAAAACATGAAAAGGTCAAGTTGTGTCCTAATGTCTTAAAAAATTATTCGACCACGATTACATTTACCTTGTTAGATCTTGTTTGAGTTAGTTTTGAGTAGGGTCTTTCTTCGTTAGCTTGTCTAGCATTTTTTGAATTCGATCATCCTTGCGGATCCATCGATCCTGTCTCCCATCCCTAGTGACCAAGGGTCTCCTTCTTCTGCTGCTCCTGAGACACCAGTTTGTGGTGACACTTTCCCTGTTATTGCAAGTGTCCAAACATTGAGCTCTCATGTTACAGAGGATGAGCTTCACGATCTCTTTTGGAACCCTGTTTGGGAACGTTACGAAGAGGATTATCCCTCTACTCCTACTGGTGTTTCGACCCCGATGGCTTCCTATGATATGGAAGACACATCTCCTGCAGCGAGTGAAACACTTGTTATGTCAAGTATTGAGACTCCTATCCCAGCCACATCCCCAGTCATATCTATGTCCTACACTGTTACCCCTCTCGGTATTACAGTGCCTGCGCGCTATAGATCTCTGAGGGATGCCATGGGCTCTAGGAACTCCTCTTCTGGTACCATGTGGGATCATAACATCGTTCCCATTACGGGATCTTTTGTTTCCCAAGTTTACAATACCGTTGTCACGTCAATTCTGACCAATCCGACCATTTGTGTCGCATCTTCAACTCCGGTTGCTAGTGCCGTTACGGCATCTTCCATCGTAACTACTGTTGCCGGCCCATCCCGTGGTCCAGTACATAGTGGTTAGTAGGCACATTCTGCCAGAGTTGTTCACCCTGCAAGCAGTGCCCCGCCTTCCTCTGATGCCATTTCAGGAGGGGGGCATATTCTCAATACTTGCATGCTGTCCAAAATCCAGGTGCGCAAGGCCCTTATTATGACCCTATAGCTCATCACTTGTATACCTCCTTGCCAGCTCAGCCTGCTGTTGAAGCTTCAATTCTGTTGAATGTCGCTTGGGGTACCACTGGTTATGGTGGTGGCCAATTCCATATGGATCAAGGGCAGCCGCATCAAGTACCATTATACCAAGGTCAGCCATCCTACACGCAGCCTAATTATGGGAAACAGTATTATGGCCAAACGTATCCAGGGAAACCTGGAGACTGACAAGGACAAACCTCCCAAGGAAAACCTTCAGCCTCTGGTGGTCTGTCTTTTACCTATCTTGGGCAACCTTCTGGAAACCTGGGACAACCTTATGCTCAACAAGGACAACTTGCAGTCTAGCAAGGATACCCTTCGGGTCAACCCTACGGGAATCCGGGACAACCTTACGTGCAACAAGGACAACCTGGAAACCAGCAAGGCTACCCTGTTGGGAAGGGTGGTCAGCCTTACATGCAGCAAGACCAGCCCGCTGCTGAGCCTAGTCAGCCATCTGGTCTGCAAGGACAACCCTCAGTTGCACAAGGACAACCGAACACCCAGCAAGCTCAACCTTATGGGCAAGTAGGTCCGTCCCAGATCCAACCAGGACAAACTTCCTGCCAGATGGCCCAACCTTAGTCTTCCCAAGGACATCTCCCTGGGCCTACTCAACCGGGCATGCAGATGGTCCCTGCTTCTCAATCTCAACCCGGTTATCAACCCCAAACTCAAACTGGTCTCCAGCAGCAAGGTGGGTTTCAATCCCAACCTTCTTACAAAACGCAGCCTAGTTCCCAGGCTCAATATGGAGCCCAGCAACCGTATGGATACCAGCAACCCCAGGGGCAAGCTCAGTTTGCCCCGTATCAAAATTATCAACAGCTGCAGGTCACCCCTTATCAAAATTACCAGCAACCAAATGTTGCTCCTGCAGGTCAGTATGGTAACCAATGGGGCGTTGGGGGGATCCAAAATCAACCATCCGGTTATGGATATAACCCTTATGGACAGAGTCCATACGGACAGGGTCCTTTTGGACCTGGCCCGTCCAGACAAGGTCAATGGGGGCAGCCAGCAACTGGGTGGAACTCTGGCCCTACCTCATATCCACAACCACAGATGTCCTTCAACCCTCAGCTACCATTCTTAGCAAAGTTGGCACTGCCCGATGTGTCGAAATTAACCAATGATCCTATCTTGCATAATCCACAATGGCCACCAGTTCCAACCAAGATACCCGGCGATTGTCCCAAATTTGATGCCAAAGCTGGAGAGGATCCTCAAGCCCATGTAATGACTTACCACCTTTGGTGTTCGTCCAATTCATGGCTTGACAATTCAGTTCAGCTTCGACTATTCCAAAGGACTGTTATAGCTCCAAATCTCACTATTATGGTTTTTGATGCTGTACTCATGGCCTAGGGAAACCCCTCCTTCCAGACCTGATCCAAAATCTAAAAAACAATGTTTTATTCCCTGTACGCGACATTGTCCTGAGTTAAACACGTGTGTACGCGGGTTCATATATACCCAACCCGCGTATATGTATTAAACACTTAAAAAAATATAAAACTCCTTATTTTCGGGTGGAGATCGCAGGTTTTACCTGCTGATCACATGTTAGTGCCCGTGGCCTCAACTGTCCCCAACCAATTCCTAACTAAAAAACTACTTTGGAATTGGTATAAAAAGACACCAAAGGGAAGGCCTAAGGGAGGAGAGAATAGAGAGAAAGGTTATTATACTGAGATTTCCCCCTGATCAGGTCTGAAGACCCTTGTGCCTTCTGCACTTCCCCCATTTTGTACAGGAAACTCTTGTTTCCTTGTGATTGGATTTTCATCACTTAGTTATGACATCTTGGAGTGAGTATTGGAAGGAGACCTACTAGATGCTTGAGGCGAGACGGATCCAGAAGGAAGCTGAGCTTTGAGCCTGCAGAAGTGGTTCAGGTGATATTGCTCTTTTTTGTACTATTCTATTTGTCTAATAAAGAAACGCGTCTTGTTCCCGATATGATTCTTTCTTTATGTTAATGATGTTCATGTTTGAATTTCATGTATGAATGGATGTCTAAAAGTTTATAACTAACTCCTTTCTTGTATAACATAATGATGATTTTCATATAAATCTTTGTCCATATACTGCTGCATTCTTTGGAATTGTTGGTTTTGCAGGGCAAAGGAGCGGAAGGGATGTGAAGAAGGGTTTGGACCCTTCAGGAACTACCCGAACGTAGGACCTGAGGTACGTCCTTCTCACCTTAGAAATAGCTTTTTTTAGCATAATGGCTGTGTGTGCATGTTTCTTGATTTAGACAACTTTCAGTCTACTAGGGTTCCACCCAAGAGCCTTAGGGGATAAAATCCTGCAACAGAACTGGTGATTCCACTGGGGAACAACACTCTTGTTGTTCCTAGTTGGGTGTTTGTCAAGCCTATCAGGGCTCAGTAGCTTCCTTGTTTATTTCTATTGTCTGGTCTGTTTCTGACTTCTGAGTTTTTCCAGTTTCTTGAGTATCTTTTTTATTTTTCCTGAAATATTAGATACACGATGTTTTTTTTAGATACAAAAGCATATAAACACTTGTTGTCTGAAGCGAACCCGTGTATACGTAGGTTTCCTCAGAAACTGTCGTGTATACACGCAGTCTACACTGAATACAGTTGCGTATACCTGCATCAGGATTTATAAACCTTTTTGTCTCTGGAGTGTGTCTGGTGCTTTCAGTCAGTTTTAAATAGTCATCTTTGTCAGTATCAGTTCTTTGTTTTACAGCAAGCATCCTTACTCTGATTTCTCTCTAATCATAAGGAGTTTAGGTCTTGTTTTCTGTTCGCAAGTGTCATCATCTTTTTGCTTTAAACACGCAAGATTTCTTTATTGGAATCTTGGCTACCCTGAGTGATCAGAGCAGAAAGATTGTTATCAATCTTTGTGTTCAACTTTGCTTCCTAGTGACTTTTTGTTTGCTTAATGAAATCGATTTTTATGACCAATCACTTCTTTGTTTCATCAAAGTTGTCATTTTGATACTTTCTTGAAGCTGTCTTTTTTATCTTTTTTGGTCTTTGCTACCAAAGCTTTCCTTGCTGTCTTCCATTGTCAAAAGACTTTTTGAGCACATTTTTTTTATGTTGAGTTTTCATTCTTTGTTGGGTGGCAACTTACAAAAAGTGTTTCTTGCTTGTTTCAATTGTGAAGTGTCGGTTTTTGTTGAGAGCATTTTCAAAAAGACCTTTTTGTTGCTACTTTCAAGTGAACTTTTTGAAAAGTTTTAGTTTTGTTTTCTTGAATTTTCTTTTCATTTTGTTTCCTTTTGACTGAATGAAAGTATTTTTGTTATCTTGAGTTTTTCTTTTAGTATTTAGACGAATTGTAGCATCTTTGATTCCATTTAAATATTGTAAGTGGCAAAAAGGAAATTTGATAAACAAAAACAACTTTCATTTCTTGTTAGAGTAGTTTTCAATCTTGCATTAGGATATATTTGCATCTCTTTTGGCATAAAATAGATTTGTTAACTTTTGAGTGTGAAGTTTGAATGAATATAAAAGAAAAGAAAAAGTTTGCTTCATTAGAAGTTTCCTTCTGAACCCTGTAGAAGATTACTTTTCATCAAAAAACAATGACAAAGTGCATAAGCATATAGTTAAGTTTTATTAATCTTTTTTGCGTCAAAAAACACACCACTAGTTTCACTTCCACCATCCTTTGACTTAAAGAACAACCCTTAAAATCAAGCACTAATTAAAATCAACTAGAACTTTTTCTTTTGAGTTAAATACACAAACAAGTTTTAGGATTTTAGGGCCTTGGAATAGGCGAGTGGAGAGTTAACTCTCCAAGGCCACATTAAACGTCAAAACATAGGAGTCTAATTAAAGAGAGAAAATCCAATAGCGTTAGGAAGACCAGGAAAGTTCCGGATCTGGGAGTTAAGCGCGAGGGTCTGTGAAGACAGGGAAGAGAGATACCCCCTCTCCTACTTGTCCGAACTTACCTCAAGGCCGTTCTGCCTAGCTTCTGCGACGAGTTGGTCTCCTTAGTTTCCACTGCTAGGAAACTATATAGGTGGCTGCGGAGGGGAATCCTGTGGCACCTAAGGTCGACGTTGTATCACTCTCAACAGCACTACTGGAGGGAACCCTTGCGAAGCTTGGGGGCTTGCACCAGCGCAGACTGTTGTTAGGAGGTCAGCATAACTTCCTCTGATACCTTCGCTGATAGGCCTAGGTCCTCATCACCCCAGACTATCTTCGGAAGGCCCTTTATTTTCCACTTTCTCTTATTTTGGTGTCTGGTCCTAATCACCCGGAGCAGAAATACTTGGAAGTTGTTTTGATTGGCTGTATCTTTAGCGAATTTTTAGTGGGTGCTCTGTGCTCTTAGTCGGCCTAGCTTTAAATTTTTTGAGTCTTTAGTTATATTTCTAAACAAAGAATTCAAAGTGGTTGACCGATCTCCCAGACGGTCTCGTAGACTTCATGGTCTCTCGCCACCAAGTGTAGAGCCTTCTCCGAGAAGGCGCAGAGGTAATAATACCGGTGGGTTTCGTCCCACTCCAATTGACGCATCGGGGATTGATCCTCCCCTCGGGGGCAATAGTATCGAAGCAACGCCTGGTACTTCCGTAGAACAAGAAAGGAACCCACCGGTTCCTTCTCAAGTTCCTTTACAAGCGGAAGATAGTATTGAGGTAGAAGAACTTTCAGAGTCATTAGTGGCTCTGAATTCTCCTCTACCTTCAAGTTATCCACACGTATTGCAATACGTTGGAACTCCGTCACAAAGACCGGCAAGTCCAGGTTACGCTACGCGCTTACCTTCGATGACCACTACGGGAAGCATGGCTTCTTCTAGTGCTACGACTGCACAGACCCCCGTATCTGTGCAAGGAGGTGGAACTATTTCCATCCCCTTCGTCTCGTTATTCAGATCTTTTACTAGCACGTCTGTCGTTGGGTCTACTTCCATTCCATCTACGAGTGGAAGTTCCCAAACAAATGCTTTCGGTTCTGGGTACTTCCCATTTGGCGCCCAATCATCGGGCATTCCTTCAGCTCCGTTCGGGGCCGCCACGTCCATAATGAGTGCGTCGGCTTTGTTCCAAGGTTTTCCATTTGGAAGTGGTCATATACCACATTCCAACCCTACGGTAGGATCTATGCCTTTTTCTTCAGTAGGACAAAGCAGCAATCCTTTCCAAGGTTGGAATAACCCTGGGCTTAGTAGTGCCGGAACTGGGAATCCATTCTACGGCCAATATGGGAACAGACCGTATACCACGGTTAGTTCATTCCAAAGCATTCCTCCCCTAGCTTCGGCTTGGAATCCATATCAGGGGTTGTCAACTCCTTACAGTCCTTTTGGAGGAAACTTAGCAGGGTTTAGTGGATATACAGTCGGAGTTGGTCAAACTCCGAGATTTGTTGGGTCACAAGGTCTCCCTTTTGGCTCAGCGGGTTCTACAGGATACTTCGGGCAACCTGGTGCCTGCCAAAATCCAGGCCAATCTTTTCAGAGCTTCGGGACCGCCACCCATTCAAGGTGGAATCCCCAAGCCCCACCTATAATTCCGTTTCTGGCAACGTTAAACTTGCCAGACCTCACTAAGTTAACTAATGACCCAATCAACTACAATCTGGCCTGGCCTCCGGTTCCGACTAAACTCCCTTTGGATATTCCAAAATTCGAAGGGAAAAGTGGTGAGGACTTGGGCAACCACGTAACCACGTTTGACTTATGGTGCTCATCGAACTCCCTGATCGATGATTCGGTTAGGTTGAGACTATTTCAGCGCACCTTAACTGGTAACGCGGCTAACTGGTATATAGAGTTTCCTGGGGGAAGCTTTTCATCATTCGCCGACTTAGCTAACATTTTCTTGAACCATTTTCAGTTTCCCGTCCGGTATGATGCCGGAATCGAACTGCTGGCTACTTTTCGTCAGGATAGGGCAACTCACATTTCTGATCACATACAGGAATGGAGACGGAGAAAGAGGCTTATTAAAGCCGAAATCCCTCCGGAATACCGTCTCGAGTGGTTCTTGAAGTCTTTGGTACCTGAGATCTCCACGGACGTGTGCATGTCAGGGGTCTTTTCCAAGGAGCAAGCCATTTTTAGGGCCCAGCAATTAGAACTGATCTATTCTCAGTCTGGGATCCTATCAAAGTACTTGCCAGATGCTCCTGGATCTAAGGTCGATGTAGCTAATCTGAAGCTAGGTCCCCACACAGATGGCATTGTTGGGTCAGTAGACACAAATACGATGAACTTGTTGAATCAATTGCAGCAGTTGTCGTTACAAACTGCTTCTAACAACCAAGTCACATCGTCTAATCCTTCCACTTCCCAAACTTCTTCAATTAATTCCGTCCAATCAGATAATCCCAAAGGAAGTCAAAATTCCAATGGGAAAAAGAAAGGACGAGGTAAGAAAAAGAACCAGGATGGGAAGCCTGATGCAAACAAATCCGGTAACAATGCTGGTGGGGGTAGAAATGAGTCGAAAAAGAAAGTTAAGTTTCCATGTAAGTTATGCGGTGGAGACCATTTAACTCATCTTTTCCCTAAGATTGAAGACGCTCAGTGCTTGTTAGGGAAGCAAGGTACTTCCACTTCCCAAGCTCTGTTAACTAACCCTTTTCCCCAAGGGCAGCAACTTCTTGCTGGCACGAGTTCAAACCCTGGAACCTCTGTAGGGGGCAACTAGGAAGGGGAAAAATCTTCGAATGTTTTCATGATGGGTTCTAACGTCGACGTGGCTACTCGGTCACGTGATTACGGTGAAGCCGAAACTTCCAAGGATAAGGCTGTTCCCGGAAGTACTGACCTTGATATCGAGCGACCCTCTGTTGAGACTATACCACGGATGCCGAAAGGTTCTGCTAAACGCGCGACGATCAATCCTAATGCTAGGGCAGCCCAGAATTACTCCATTGTGGAGGATCTGGCCCAGAGTCCGTGCGCTATGTCCGCTTTAGAGGTTCTCTAGTCGTGTTCGGCTCAGAGAAGCACTTTACTTTCCGCCATAGGGGCAGTAGATCCGGCTAATTCTTTAGTGCTCACTTTTGACATGTTAAATGTCAAAAAGCGACTTCCTCATCACATGGCTTTTCAAGTAAAGTCTACATGCTGGAAGATTAATATTTTCCGAACCGTTATAGATGAAGGGGCTTCCACGTGCGTTATGTCGATGTCATGTTGGAAGGCTATCGGGTCACCTTCGGCCGTTCCTTCACCTACGTCTTGACTGCATTCGATGGCCATTCTCATAGGCTGCACGGGATTATCCCGGCCTTTCCTATATGTGTTGGGGGGAAGGTTGTTAATATTGAAGTGGAAGTCGTCGATGCCAACCTAGATTATAATATCCTCCTAGGAAGGAACTGGGTGTACGAAATGGACGTCGTCATTTCGACTATGTTTCGTGTCATTTGCTTTCCTCATGAGGGGAAAATCGTAAAGGTGGATCAATTAGACTATTCTCCAGTTGATCCTAAAGAAAATTCTGACTCCACTGTTCCGTTAGTGGATAACCCTCATCCGCCTACTGAGAATCTAGGAGTAGGGATGTATTCCTCGTTGATGGGTACCTTTGAGTTCCCTTCTCCTATAGCAAAAATCAATGCTATTTCATCATCTAAGGAGTTTTCTCGAGATGGGTTCTTTCGAACTCATTATTTTTCAGACCCCTGGACTTTGCCTTCACCTACGACCACATTAGTTGAAGGACAAGAGAATGGAATGGCATTCCCTATGTCTGCAGCTGAGCTTAGATATCAGTCTATTGCGAACTCTGCAGAATACCATTCTACTCCCTTTTCCGAAGAGGAGTTAGATGGCGATGTGGCCCCCGCTTGGAGCCTTGACTCCACCTCTGCTTTAGACTGCTTGGATTCAGTCTTACCATCAGAAGAAGTGATTCTTGAAGTAATGATGGGTATAGATCGACCTTGGGAAGATTTACACCATCGTTCATACTTTCTTCCTCCATTGCAAGAGGTCGAGTCTAGATTCTTCGAGCTCAGTTATAGCGATGTTTGTATGGTGTTAAACCCTTTGGCTCCAACACACGTTCGTGCCGAAGGCAACATGTCGGTAATTTCAAAAACGACACCTATAAACATCTCTAGGGACCCTAACGTAATAGAGAATATCTTCATCGGAATTGAGTGTTCCCCTGAAGAAATTCAAACATACACCAACCTATTTAAAGAGTTTCGAGATGTATTTGCTTGGTCTTATGAGGAAATGCCTGGCATTGACCCATCTATAGTTCAGCATGAGATCAAGACGTACGAAAATGCTAGACCCGTCCGTCAGAGGCTTCGGCCGGTCAACCCCAGGAAAACAGCAGCTATCAAAGCGGAAGTAGAGAAGCTACTAAAGGCGGGTTTTATATACCCTGTTCCTCTTACTGATTGGGTTTCTAACCCAGTCCCCGTAGATAAAAAGTAAGGAACAATCCGAGTGTGCATTGATTTCAGGGACCTAAACAAGGCTTGTCCTAAGGACAATTACACCACGCCATTTATTGATCAGATTATCGACGAGTGTGCGGGTAATGAGATTTTCTCCTTCATGGATGGATTCTCTGGTTATAATCAAATTTCTATCCGTCCTGAAGACCAACACAAGATGGCTTTCATATGTCCCTGCGGCACCTTTGCATATCGAAAGATGCCTTTTAGTCTTAAAAACGTTGGAGCTACCTTTCAGCGGGCCATGTCTTATGTTTTCCACGACATTAAGCATATCATCGAAGCATACTTAGATGATCTCGCTGCTCGTTCTTAGAAGAGGACTGATCATCCTAGTCACCTTCGAATGGTTTTCGAACGATGTCATTTTTATAAAATCCGGTTGAATCCCAACAAGTGCGTTTTCGCGGTTACATCCGGTTGGTTGTTAGGGTTCATAGTGTCGAACGAAGGGATTCGGGTAGATCCCTTCAAGGTTGAGGCAATAGTCCGGTTGCCTCCCCCGTCTTCAATACGTCAACTTCAGAGTCTTCAAGGGAAGGCTAACTTCTTATGTCAGTTTATAGCAAATTATGTCGAGATCACTAAAGGGTTCATGCGGTTGTTACGTAAAGGAGTTCCATTTGTATGGGAGGACTTTGCGCAACGATCGTTTGATGCTTTGGCATTAGTCTCTACCCCGCTTTTGAGTCCACCAGATTATGGCAGAGACTTCCTTTTATATCTCGCGGCAGCAGAATCAACCATTGGTATGGTTCTGGTTCTGGAAGACGATGCTCTCACCAAGCACGTGATTTATTATTTGAGCCGAGGCTTAATAGGCCCTGAACTTCGCTATTCTTCGGTAGAGAAATTAGTCTTGGCAGTTGTTCATGCTGTCCAGCGGCTCCGTCATTACATATTGCTACGCAAAACTTTTGTCTTAGCGAAAGTCAATCCGTTTCAATTTTTCCTCAGTAGGCGAGTGATTGGGGGCAAATATAACAGATGGATAGTCATCTTGCAAGAATTCGATCTCGAATTCTTGTAAGCTAAGTCTAAGAAATCCATGGTTTTTGCAGAGTTAATTTCTGAGCTGCCTTGTGGAGAGGACACGATTTATGAGGAAATTTTTCCCGACGAACATTTATTCCTCATCTCTTCACTCGACCCTTGGTATGGAGATATCATTGTATATCTCCAGACTTCGAAGTTTCCCTCTACTTTTTCCAAGGATGAACGACGCAAATTACGTCACCTGGCTAAGAACTATGTTATCATTGGTGATACCTTATACCGACGAGGGGTTGATTCAATCCTTCGGTGTTGTTTGACCTTAGAAGAAGCAGAGTCTGTGCTTAATGATTGCCACAGTGGAGCTTGTGGTGGTCATCTATCAGGGCTTGCTACATCCCACCGCATCTTACATGCTGGCTATTTTTGGCCTTCACTTTTTAAAGACTGTGTGGAAGCGGTAAAACATTGCCACCCTTGTCAAATATTTACTCGAAAGGTGCGTGCTCATCCAGCTCCTCTTTTCCCCGTTGTCATGGTCGGTCCTTTTACTAAGTGGGGTATTGATTTTACAACTTGTAATCCACCTTCAGCAGCGAATCACAAGTATATTATTGTGGCAGTAGACTACTTTACAAAGTGGGCCAAAGCCATGCCCACTTATAAAAACGATAGTGACAAGGCAGCTTTGTTTCTCTTCAATCAGGTTATCTCAAGGTTCGGTGTCCCGAGAGAGATTGTCACTGATCATGGTAGTCACTTTCAGAATCAACTTATGTCAGAATTGGCCTCTAAATTAGGTTTCCGTCAAGAGCATTCATCTCCTTATTATCCTCAGGCCAATGGACAGGTCGAGGCAGTCAACAAAAATCTTAAGACGATACTCCAACGGACAATCGATAAAAATCGTTCCAATTGGCACGTGATGTTGTATTCGGCTCTTTGGGCATACCGGACCTCCGTAAAGACTACTACTGGTTTTACTCCTTTCCAGTTAGTTTACGGGATGGAATCTATATTTCCAATCGAATGCGAAATTCCGTCTCTTAAATTAGCTGTAGAACTCCTCCCAGAGACTTCAGGTCTCGAAGAGCGCCTT
>APFE030475576.1:2122-12835 GCA_000404065.3 Pinus taeda | reverse complement strand
CGAGGAAGCTGTGGAGGATCCCGCATGGGTAGACGCCATGGTGGAAGAGTATGATTCTATTGTCAGAAACAGTGCATGGGAGATTGTTCCTAGACCAGAAGGGAAGTCAGTGGTGGGTTTGAGATGGATCTACAAAGTGATGCAGATGGGGTGGCACATTCATCAGTTGGATGTGAAGACTGCGTTCCTTCCTAAAGGTTGGAGGAAGGAGGATGCTACTTCAGTGGAGGTAGTGGATGCCACTGGTTACCAGCAGTTGGTGGAGTCACATGTGTGTAGGCTCAAGAGAGGCACATCGGGATATGGATTGGATGAAGTGAAGCTATGTGGCTTCATGGATGCAGATTGGGCAGGGAGCTCAAGAGGCCGAGTATATGGCAGCAAGGGCATCAGGTACCATCATATCAGAGATTGTGTGCAGCGGAGGATCATGTTACTTTCGTACATTCCAACGGAGGATCAGGATGCTGATATTCTGACGAAGGCTCTCACCAGGAGCAAATTCGAGTACCACCGAGGCAGGATAGGGGTTGCTGATAATCCATATCTTGTCGAGAGGGAGTGTTGAGATTGCAACAAGATGAGGGAGCTTAGTGAAAAGAGTCGCCTTCACTAAGTGGGCCCGCAGGCTATTTTTGGCGCAAGTCTATTTTTAGACTATGTCTATTTTTAGACATATGGATCATGTCTATGGATTGCAGGTTGCTGTTTATGGATGATTGATCAAGTTGGGAAAAATAGATGGACTTCTATTTTTTGATGAAAGTGTGAGTGATCAAGTCTATTTTTAGACTGGCTGTCAAAAATAGAAAAGTCAAATATTATTATCTCACAATAATATTTGGACTATAAACTTAATCTTATTCTCTTGGAGCACTTCAGTTTGAGCTACAGAGGTGGCACATGCAGCTGTCAGAAGGAAATACGCTTTTTTTATGAGTCAGTTGAGTTGTTGCATGCATGACTTCAGTTAGAACTCAATCAGTTGAGTTTGGTGGAGTTGATTGTGGAGTTGATGGAGTTGTGTTCAGTTTAGCTTTGTTAAACTGGTTGTATTTAGTCTAACTGGCAACTAGACTAGAGATGAGTTGGGTGAATTAGTTATTGATTAATTCACAAGTTATTAACTCATACTACAACTAATGAATACATCAGTTAACTCAGTTGCATGTCAGTGCATGTTCAGTTCAGCAGGGACAGGTGTTAGAGAATCAGATTGCTATCAGTTGTGACTATAGTTGTGCATCAGATCTTGCACAATCAAGGGATTGAGTATGGCAATGAGTTTGCCCACGTATTTGCCCACATTGTAGCTTGTGCTCTCACGTGATTTAGCCAAGGAAAGACGTGGCTGCCTTGGAATTATCACCGGTTCTTGTGCAGGTATTGAGCAGCGGAGCCAGGCAAGCAGCGGAAGAGATTTGAGCCAGTGATTGATTCAGATCTGAGCTGTATTGTGTGTAACAGGAGGAGTTGGTACTGGATTGCTTGTGATAAGCATTGTACTTTGTAATTTTACATGACTCAATCATTAATATACATATAGTTCGGGTTTTTAGCGAGATGCTTTCCCCGGGATACATACTGTGTTAATGTGTGAATGCTCTTGATGTTTTATTGTTATTGATGCTGCTATATTGATGATCAACGTAGAGGAGCTTATGTATTGTGTATGTTTTCCGCAATAGTACATGATCAGGATAATCTCTGTTGAATATGTGTTAAATTATTCAAAATTTCTACATATTCCACCTGTGCGAGGAGTTTCTTCCCCTCCTGCAACTTGGCAAGGTGCTACGCTGTAGCAATTGAGCACATCATCGCCCTTAATTTTTCATATCACTATTGAAGCTCATAGATCTTTGTATTCAACCTCTACAGGTTGGAGCATTATTGTAGGGTCATCACCAACTCCATCGCCTATTCAAATAAAGTTGTGTAGTCAACGATGGCAGCTCCGCATTGTTCCCTGACTTTGGGCAGAGTGGAAGGTTGTGACTTAAGCTCCAATTTTGCGATTTTCATGTTGAGTTCAAATTGAACTCTTGCTACCTCTGCCTTTGCATCGCGAACGCCCGTAGCCAGCTTACAGATCTTGGCCTCTATTTGTGTATCCTCAGGTATGTTCAACTCTAGTACTGTCCACCATGCCTCTGCAACCGTGACCGCCAACTAGGTGCTCTGCACTTGGATCGTATCCCTTTCCTTGAGGGCCTGCATCTTCTCCATGAACATTTTCTCATTATTCACCTTGTACTCACTTATTAAACTAAGAGTACACTGCTCGCATGCTCTCAATTCCACTATTACTCATGTTTGCAGTGCATGAAGAAATTCAATAGGGAGCGCTGCAATATTGAGGCTGATGTTCTTCAGGGTTCTAAGGATGATCTTCCCATCGGCCGATTCAGCACTCAAGGACCCTTTTGGTAGAGCAATCATCCTAAGGTCCACTATCTTGACCAACTCTGCAACTGACTTATCCCTAGTTCTTGGCTCGTTTTCATAGTGCTTACCTGTCCTACGCCCACCTGTATCATGTTGGTCTGGATTGACAGCTCGCATATATCCTTCTGAATAGTCCCCAATGACTGCATGTATTGTTGCTCGAATTCTTGCAATAGCTCGATGGCGGTATCACACACATTTTCCCTGATCTTGTCGGGATCACCCTCTGTCAACGTGATGGGATCCAACTATGTTTTGGCTGACTTTGTCTTCTTTTGGGACCCCTCTTGTTGTAGTTCTTTGTACCTCTTTATTTGTAAGGGAGTGATCTACCTCTCATCACCACTTCCACCCTGTGCAAACTTCTCTTCTTCCTCTGTTTGTAGTGAAGGGGATTTACCACTCTGCTCAGAGTCACGTTGTTTTTTTTCGGCCTACTCCTTTGCAATGCACTCCTTTTCCATCGAGGCATTCTCTTTAGCCTCTTCCTTTCACTGCGCGGCCAATTTCTGCTTCGCTACATCCTTTCGCTTCTTTTCTGCTGAGCTCCCCTTGCCTCTGCTGGTACTTGCAGCCAAATCGAATGGAGTGTGCCACTCTGTTAGCTAGCACTTGATCACTTCCTGTATGGAATCATGAGTGACGAGATATGGTAGATCAAACCACATTTTCTATGGGTGCTTCCATGCCCGAATGTACATGCGGTGGAAGTCTGCCTTGAACTCAGCATATCTATAAATCTGTTCATACACTGTTGGGTACAACCATGGGCACTCGTTGACGACCATGTGGATGCTTGAATCCATCAAAACCTAGAAAATATTCATTTTATTGACCCACGCGGGGTCCTTCGTGGCCCAAAGGGAGGTAAACTGTGCAGCCTCCAGTAATCTTGCCTACAATGGAGGAAACTGGTTGTCCTTTGGGAGATCCCATGCAACCAATACAATGGAGAGAAAAAACCACGCATAGTGGAAGGACTTGCTCTCATCTTGTACCTCGCGGAAATTCGCAAGGAACACACTACATAAGTACCGCAACCAGTTAAACTACACGCCCTCTGCACATTGTGCAACTAACAAGACCATAGGTGCCAGAACCTTGTCTGTGCGACACTTACTCATAACCTTGCCATCTAGTATCTCGGTGGTAATCTTCACCGCGAGATCATTAATAAATTGTATGGAGTAGCCATGCAACTTCTTGATAAGCTCAAATTTCTTCTTCATCCTATCTACAAAGTCTTTCTCGTTCATCTTTCCACCAAACTCCTTGGGCGAATTCAATCTGTCATGCGGTAGGTACGTGATCCTATGGATAAGCATATCTGTGATGGGTATAGGCATGCCAATCCATAAGCACCCATCATGCACCAGAGTGAGTAGTTTCCATATACAGACAGTGTTAATGTTAGAGTGGTGGTAGTGGGCACCCATAGTACGTTCAGGAACCTGGATTGCTCTACTCCACGGATCCATTCAACTAACTCCAATTCAGTGACACCAGAGACTTTTTAATACACGTGACTCATGTAATTTTCAGTCGCAAGGTGCGGGAACCTCTTGTGGTTAGCGAGGTCCCAATATTCCATTTTTAGCAAAGGAATCCGTGCCAAGAGTGGACCCTCAAAGGTTATTTTCTTCGGAAATAGGGGCATGCGGACAAGGAATTTCTCTGAATCTAGGTCCTATTGTAGTGGCTACAATCACCGTCCAAAATTTTGGCTTGCACCCAATTTTCAGTGCCTCCCTTGAGAGTTTTGCTTGATGACTACACACACTCAGGTTCACCCCATGAGCCCGAGTGAATCATTGAATCCACCTTGCTTATTCATTTCATCCATGTTTTTGCATGTTGGTATCCAATTCATGTTTGTGACCATGTTCTGGTCATGCTCAAGGTATTCACTTCATGTGTACATGTTGTTCTTGCTATGAAAGCATCTGTCGCACTCACACACGGAGTCACACTCACTAACATGAAAGTGTCGTCATAGTCGATCAACGATCAATCACAAGTGTTGCGCTTGTCACTCACACCGTCAGTCAATCATGTTGAGAATCTATGTTTGGTTGGTTTGGGTTGTCTTGTTGTTAATTGATGTTGGTGTGTGTTTGCGAGATCACATGTGCATCTTTCACTCATTCACACACTTAGTCATTTTGATGAATTTTCAACGAACAGACTCCCCTCTGATAGTCAAACCATCACCTCACCATCGACTCAATCGACTGTCACCCAGAACAACGCAGAAGCACCAAGAAAGTCATTTCAAGTTGCGTTGCCCACAAGCAATCAATCAGCTTCCAGCTAGTCAAACAGAGGATTTGACCCGGCAGCCATCCTGGGACTCATTCCCCTCAAAAATTGCATAGAGTCTACAGACCTTTCCTACTCCACTAGTTGGGAAAATTGCGCAGACAAGCCAGACAGATACCCAGTGCCCATCCCTATATCCCTCAGAAAATTGCTTAGTTTCCCAGCCAGTCCTCCTGATAGTCAATCGACTTCTCATCTCAAAAATTGTGCAGTTTTCATGAGAAGGCCCTCTACTGTCCAGAAATCCACTCAGCTTAGAAATTGCGCAGAGATGATCAGAAAGTCGGCCTCATAGCCTTAGTGCGATTTCTCTAGCTAGTATCTCCAAGTAGCAGACTACTAGTTCCCTCTAGGAATTGCACAGTTTCTACTACCAGATCCCCTTGGGAATTGCGCAGTTTCTATGCCAGTGAGCCAACAGCAAACTACCAGTTCCCTCTAGGAATTTGGCTGCTGAGGTCTCGGTGAGTTCCTCCAAAAAACTGTGCAAATCTTGTTTGCCAATCCTCCCTGCAGCTTGACCAGTTCCTCCAAGAAATTGCACAAATTTATCTGTCAATGTAGAATTTTTCTACAAATCAGTCAACTCTGATACCATGTAGAACTTTTTCTACAAATAAGCTAGCTTTGATACCATGTGGAAATTTCCCACCTATAGATCAACCTGGTAATGCAATGTACTAAAGCAAAACAATTGATCTACTTCTACAAAAAAAATAGTGGAAGCTTAATCAACCATGAGCAATATCAATAAGAACACATATAACTGATAAGAAGGAATCAATCACACATAACACAGAAGAATTTACCTGGGGAAAGCACCTACCTAAGACCCCATCTTTGTATTATCATACAAGTGGAAATATAGACTGGATTACACAAAGCCTTAGCTCGGAAGCTATCCAACCCTCAGTACAATCCCTCTGCTGCTCATAGACAGTCAAACGCTTCTCACAAACCTTCTCCTCTTCCCTCAAAGCCTCATATTTCCTGGTGCAATTTCCTTGGGGTCCAGTGTTGCCACCTGTGTGAATTGGCCTTTTCACACACTCACTAACCTCTGATCTAACTGCACAAACTTGAAGGAGATAAATCCTCATCATGGATGAGCTTCCTTTATAGGAAAAATATTCATCCAACTGATAGTACATTGTCCCTTCTCTGATCTCAACTAGGTCTCTTTCTAAACTAACATGCACAAGTTATTTAAGCTATAATATTCAATTATCTGAAAATACCAGTTGTTACATGCATGCAAGCATTAACAAACTGAATATCATTAATTTAACAACTTGTTAAATTAATCTAACTAGACTTGACTCAGTTAACTGAGCCAACTAATTACAACTCAAATTAGAACTCATCCTTATCTCTTTAACTGATGGATAAATTCCTCAATTAATAGATAAACTGTTGCATGTCCTCACATAAACTTCAAGTTTGATTTTCCTTAACTAATTAACTCAAGATGAATTAATTAATTAATATTCCAAACTGCTGGTAAGACCAAATTCGAATTTACTTCCTATAGATAGATAAGGGACTGCTATAAATAGGAAGAGACACAGAAATGATATTTTTAGAAAATGCTATTTTTAGCAGTTTCACCTCTCACCCAAGGTGGCCAAAATGCACATTGGCCAAATTGCTATTTTTAGAAGTGCTCTTTTTAGCCGTTCTATTTTTAGCACTTCCTAAATTTAGCATTTCTTGTTGCACACTTTTCAACAGTGAACCCCCACTTCCCGCTCATTCCAAAAAATGCACAGATTTTGTCTGCCCTGCCTTCCTACAACTTAGACTGTTCCTCACAAAATTTATGCAATTTTTCCTTCTAGCCAAGCCAGACCTTGGAGACAGTCACTGTCAATCTAGATTGTCCATCTTCATCACCCAATGAATTTTACGTAGTTTTCATCAGTAGTGCCTGGAGCCATCATCTCACTGATGAGCACCCGTTTTGCAACAAGAATGCTACAACCCCTAGGGCTACCAACTTTACTTTATCAACCCGGGGTTCATACAAACTTGGAGGTGACAGTGCTATATACACAAGTAAAAGTGATGGTTCTTCCTTTTGTCACTGTTCAACTGGCTAGAGAGACCACTAGGGTTTTCAAACTAGACTTCTATGGATTCAAAAGAAGCTTGATCACTAAGGAAATAAAGAGAAATTTACTCTAGGAGAAATCTTCTCTACTAAAATAATGAAAAAGATTGAAATCCAATGCTAAAACACACTATTTCCTAACTAACTGCTAAGAAACTATGCTTTACAAGAATGCCAAGACAACATGTATGAGATGCTACTATCATAAGCATGGAACTTAAAAACATCAAACATCACTACCGTGCATGTAAAGGACTGAAATAAATCTATTTTTTCCTTTTATTCTTTTTATGGAAAAACAAGCATGAAAGCTAATCTATTTTGGTGATGTGTGATGGTCCTCTAAATTAGACATAAATTAAGGCCCATGCCTCTAAATTAAACATAAATTAAGGCCTATGACCATCCTTCAACACATTAAACCTCTCTTTTTGCATTAGATAATTTTTTTTTAGCTTTAATATATTCATTAGGAAGGTTTATGAATAATTGCATATTTGTGCCTAATATTATTTATTTTTGTGGAATATTATGATAATATTGGGTAGATTATGAAGATTTGGAGGAGGAGATAATTTAGGGACTTGTTCCCTACTATAGGAAGATCAATAATAAAGAATAAATCAACAATATACTATGGAATCATGGCACAGAATTGTGGAACTCCAATGATTGAGAAAATCTAGGAATGTGTTCCCTGCCATTTAATGCAGATTCCTAGTATTGGGGACCATGTCCGCTAATCAAAGGGATTTTTGTGAGGAAAGCTTCCTCCATTCATGGGTAATTATTCCTAATCATTTTGTATAAGTACCAAGTCGAATTTTCCTCCAGGGAGATATTTTTCATTAGTGTTATTGTGGAGAGAACTTGTATTTTTGCAGCTCCATTGTATTTTCTTGCAAGGTTGTAATTCTATTTGTTATCACCTAGATTTTCCTCAGGCTGAAGGAAGGCAATATCTAGGGTAACCACAAACCACATAACCTTGTAGCTAGCCCTATAAGGTCGGGAGAGAGCTCTCTCCTTTGGGATCTCAGTCAAGATGACTGGATCAGATAGGGATTTTTGGCTAGGTATAGTAGCTTAGAAGATTTTGATTGAATTTGTTGGTGTTTGTGGATTAGATGGAGCTAGGTAGTTTTAGGTCCAAGAAATTAGGTCAGAATGCAGGGTGTTATATGGGGCAAGGTAGGTATAGGCTTTAGGACTTTGAAATTTAGTGAGGTGAGATGTCTAAGACCAGTGAGGAGCTAAGAAGGGCTTGAGAAAGTCAAGGATCCTTCCTAAACAGAAGAGAACATAGAATACTGAATGATTTTCCAAGGTAGAACACTGCAAACAATGGATTCTACCTATCTATCTTGATATCATTCAATTAGAAGCAGTGACATAGATGATGGCATACATAACCCATGTAAAAAAATGATAACAAAAGAAGAAATATGCAAAAGCACCATACCACAGGTATCCCATAAAAATAACTGCAGTTGCTATTAATTTCCTTGCCAAACTACTTACAATGGTGTACAATCAAGCTCAGAGCATCCAAGTGAGTCCAACCCTTCAAATGAGAAAGAAAATACATGATATAGACATTGTAATCCCTCATCCTAACCATAAGGGGTCGAAACCATGAGAAGAGGATTTGTTTCAACCATTTCCAAACATGGACCAGGAATATAGGTAGTGAAACAACCTGCCTCTAAAAGAAGGGAAACTGATTCATTTGCCTTAAAACCACCTCTAACTAATGAATCTAGCCTCTAACACTATTTTACCATTACATTTACATGCCATTTCATCAATTACATTAGTGAAATCATCCATGAGGAGAGATAAATCAAATTCACAGTCAAAACAGGCAAATTTTAGTTTCCTGAGCAAAACTGTCCTAAGTGCATCACCACCAGTCCTAAGCACAGTGCCAATTTCCACCTAATTTTGGAGGCCTTCCCCTTAGCCAAATTGATCCTAGGACACCTCATTGCAAAGGTCTTCAATTATAGTTTATGGAACACCTGGAATTTTTGAATTTTGAGGTCATTTACCCCCTCAAAACTTGAATCTCCCAATACTGCTTCTGTGTGTCCAAAAAGAGGTAGAGAGGTCATTTTTTGGTAGTTTTTTGACCTTTTGGTGACCCAGATCTGATCCAAAACTTCTGAAAATTTCTAGAGTCCATGTCTTCATCATCCTGAATCCAAAAATGTTAAGCTTTTCTTCAATGGATGCCCCAATAAAAAGCGCAATGCGGGTGGCACTGAGCTTCTGGGCAAAATTTCTGTGTTGTGAATTTCAAAAGTTTCAAAAATGCAAAAACTTCTCAAATTTTGCCCAAATTTGGCATGGAACACCACCATTAGCTACTTTGATGGGCTAGGGAGGCTTCAGCCAACATCTTCAATCTATCTTGTTCCTTTTTGCCTTTCAAAGCTCTCCTTAGCCTAGCCTTTAACTTTCTAATCCTCATATTACAAATTTTGTTGCAGGTCATGTAATGGTAGGCCATGTGTCAGAGCATTTTCTTATCCCTCTTGGCCTTCTCAATTAGTCCTTCAAGATGTATGTTGACCCTCTCAAGCCAATTTTACCTATCATTTTCAATCTCTTGCTCAATAGGAGTCAATGTGACATGACCCTCTTTGGCCATTTACCTGTTTGCTTTGATCATTTCCAGCTCCATGAGGACTTGTTTGTCACTCAACTGTTTGTTTTATTATTCCAAGTATTTGATGATGAACTTGCCTCTCTCTAAGTTGTCTGCCAAAACTTGTATTTGAGCCTCCCTTTCACGAATAATGATGTTTTCGATGGTTTTTCCATCCTGAGCCTCTAAGTCGATGATATCAACTCCATGATGAGTATGATGTTGCTGCGGGTCCTCATGCTCAATCAAGTCAAAATATCTTTCCTCCTCACCACCAAGATCTTCATCCTACATTTTTTCCTTACCTTTGCTCAACTGCTGAACTTGTACTTGTTTTGTCAATGTAGAAGGCAAAGTGCCTTCCACACCTTGTGAAGATAACATTTTCCTGTGGATTGATGAAGAAGGCAAGGTCACTTCCACACCTTGTGGAGAAAACACATGCCTAACAGCTACAAAAAGCCTCCTTGTGCCTATCTGATATGTCAAGTACACTCGCATCTCAGCAGTTTTGGTTTCCTTGACCTCTTTCCTTGTTTCCCCATGGCTAGAAGTCCCACCTTCTTCTTGATGCACTAGTGAAGGGATCTATGGACCTTTGAACATCTCATGAGT
Source organism: Pinus taeda (assembly GCA_000404065.3). Classification (NCBI taxonomy): domain Eukaryota; kingdom Viridiplantae; phylum Streptophyta; class Pinopsida; order Pinales; family Pinaceae; genus Pinus; species Pinus taeda. Next base: position 2,693 of record APFE030475576.1, on the reverse strand, counting down.
AATGAAAATCTCCCAAGGAATGTTAAGAAGACTGAGATGGTGAAGAACAATGATTTTGATCAAGGAGTAATGATAGATGTTATTCAACTGCTGAGGGTATGGCTTTATGCTCTTGACCTGCAAGAAGATACTCAAATACCAAATATGCGAAGAAATATACCCAAAATGCAAAACAATAAGAAATAACAGCGAGTATTTTATTATTGAGAAGGGAAAGCAATGTTCACTTTCCTCTTCGAGGGGGCAACCTCCAATAGAGCTGGGCTCAATTACAAAATAAGGCACGATGCTCCTCGAGAGGAGTCTTTATCCTTTATATAGGATTCATATATGCAATACCATGGGTCAATACCATGGTTCTTATTAATATCATCTATCTAATACCATGGCTCATTTGCAACTAACCATGGTCCCTTCTTTAAATGCGGGTCAACCACTTACAATTATTAATATGGGCTTTATTGACTCTTTACTTAATTATAACTATGACTCGATCCTATTACATAAATAAGGGGGTTAGGGTTGGACCCTAACATGCCCTCCCCCATAAGAATAGCCTTGTCCTCAAGGC
>APFE030475572.1:0-11511 GCA_000404065.3 Pinus taeda | reverse complement strand
GATCTATATCCTCCTATCCCCCCTGGCCTCCTTCCGTTCCCCCCCTATCCGTCCTCTGCTGCTTTATCAGTGGCAACGGCCATACTAACCACTGATAAAACCATCATGGTGGGAGTGTCGAATGCATCGACCTAACCTCCCCCAGCAGGCAACTGGAAATCGTCATCACACGTCTAGGGGGAGCGTTCAGCTGTCCTCCCCACGATTCCAGGTTTCGAAGGATACACGGTGGGAAACACCTCCACCCCTCCTTCACAACACGGACCACACTACAGAGCTGGTTGGACTTGTCATCGAATAATCCAGTTAGGTCATCTTGCCACCTGTCATTTCACATTTTACTCCTGTCATAAAAGTGCATATCACGTAGATATCAAATGTAGTTAAATAATTTTCATTATACCTTCTCATGAGGTGTCTCGACCTTCCCTCAATGGAAGAGTAGCTCTCGGCTATCATACAGTTCCTTCCAACCTGTAATTCAGTTCTCATCCACGCATATATATATATCCACAAAATAATATAGCCACATGATTTTAAACATCATGTTTATTATGCCCAATGTCCATGTGCCAAGTTTGCTGTTCATATCACAATTTCACGAAATAATTCATGTAAATAAACCATATCCACTTGTTAGTATCAGTATCTTTATCTGCTAGCTTATTTCCGTAAGCCCAACTATTTTAAAATAGGAGTAGAATTCATAACGGAGCAATCCATGACCAACAGAGTTATCAGAGCAGTAAGAATTACACATATATATCGCATATCAAACAGAGTATTTCTGAGCAGAGGAGTCACATGTTTATATCGTGTACCAAACAGAGTGTTTCAGATTAGAGGAGTCACATGTTAGCCGGTGGAACAATAAGGTAAGAGGGGCATAAAAGGGAGTGCAGCGGTCATAATACACAGGAATAGTGGTGCTTCATGCACAGAATAAAAAAACATTTCTTCATATTAAAGAGAACTCTGTTTCTCGTCTTGATTTTCTCAATTTGATAAAGATTTTAGGCTTTACCACATTGGGCTATATACGATCCAAAACAATTCTGATAAGTTATGCATCAGCTAATCCATCACCGCGTGAGTCATACATGTGGTCCATATATCAACCATCTTATCAGCAATGTCAAATTCACCAACAGAGTCATATAAGTAGTTTTATGTGTCATGCCAGATGCATCAACATTTCACAATTAAATAACATGGAAATAGAATCTTGACATAGGTGGCTATCTACGTTAAAATGGGCATCATAAACTCTCATGTGACATCCTTGTGGAACCCCTCAATAATAATTAGACTTGAAACAGATTCAACTATTCGTCATGGAAAATAGTATTTGAACCTGGATATGCTATAAGGTGGCACCAAAACCAAAATAATGGCAAGCAATGGATTAATGCACTATCAATTCCACTAGCAGGTGCTAGTTTAAGTTTCATGCATATAACTTCTTTAATACTTTAGTGAATATAAAAGTCCCACTCCTCCAATTTGTTAGTTTTTCCTCTCCCAAACCAATTAGTTAATAAAAGACTCAAAACATCAGAACAACATGATTTTCATACCTTTTTTTTTGTAAGTTGAGAGAAATTTCATCTAAATATCAAGGTTCGAATTTATTATATTTTTAATCATTGTCTAATTAGAATTGAATTGACTTTATTTTATTGAGCATGAGAATATGAGGGTTTTAAAACCTTTTTCCTTCTACTAATTTTGGTGGTGAAAGATTCCACTCTAATTATTAAAACTACCTTTAAATTTTCTATTCTGTTATGGCACATGGATTTTTTCATCTAAGGAATAATGAAATTTAGTGGGAGAGATGGGCAAGTGAAATCGAAATTCATTCTGATATAATGCAAGTTCGTCTGAGGCAATCATGGATAAAGAGCGAAGCTATCTGACACTGAGGCATGTGAAATTGTTCTCAGGCAAAAACAGAATCAATCCCTCCTAAAATAGATCGAGCCTTCCTCAGGCTAAAATGAAGATTATCTAATGCTGAGCTAATGCAAGTTGATCTGAGGCAAGCATGAACGATTCTCCTAAAGAAGAGCGAGTTTATCTAAGACTGGGGTCTACGAAATTATTCTGAGACAAACCAGAGTCAACCTTCCTAAGATAGATCGAGACTCCCTGAGGCTAAAGGAAGATTATCTAAGCTGGGATCGAATCTTCCTGAGCCTTGAGGCTGTTTGGAAGGCTAATTGGTACCTGTGGAGGAAGACCCAAAAGACCTTGAGGTATCACAGGCTCCTGGGACAGATTTTCGAAAGAATTCCTGACAAATTCAGAGGCAGATTTAAGGTCCTTCACCAGAACAGAGTTCTGGTCAAAATGCTTATACAGTTAATTACTATTATAAGGTAATTCGGCATTGTTTTTCTGAGGCCAAGTCCGGCAGCCCTTGGTTAAATTCCCTGTAGCGGGATTGGAACACTGTTCTGAGAATTTTTTTGGACATCTCTATTGTGATCACAATTCTGTTACAATCTATTGATCAGTTTAAAGCAGTTCAGGACATTGGCAGGAAGACATAATACTTTTACTTGTTGATTGAATTCTGGAACCTATACTGGAACTATTGCCAAAATTCACGATTGAATTACAATATTAAATTTTATTCAAAGTAATTCAGATCTGAGTTATACGATAAAGAAACATAGAACAGCAGTCATCTTGAGTTAGGGAAATTTACAGAATAGTGATCTTGACAAGTGGTCAAAAGAAATTAAAGCGTCTGTTATGAGGTTTCAAAATGAGGATAGTAAAATGAACACAGAAAATTCGAAGTCCAAATTGGGTAAAGCAAAAGGATCATTTGATCATGCTACATTATAGTCTCTTTTATTATTATTATTATTTATTATTAATGGTCTCTGTAATTGTGGGGGTTAAGTTTGTTATATTTTCTAACTCCAAAACATAGTCTCTTTTATTATTATTATTATTTATTATTAATGGTCTCTGTAATTGTGGGGGTTAAGTTTGTTATATTTTCTAACTCCAAAACTAGACAAATTATTCCTTGTGATTTCCTTGTTGAAAATTAAATTTAATACAGGTCAAAGAATAAAATGCATACACTAGGATTTTAATTGGCAAAATAAAAATTACTAGCCGAAGCAAATGAAACCAATTTCCACAACACAGCAAAATATTTCTACCCTTCCAATCAGCTTCTCATAAAAATAATATCAAAGCTGACACAGGCTCCCTTAATGCAAAAATGGCCCGCTGAAAACAATTATAAGCTATAGTAAAAAGTTTCAAAATTTTTCTAGGCCCCTGTACGGCCTGCATGTGGTTGATCCTCTTGAAAAACCTGATTGTGAGTGACATGAAGTTTTTGATGAAGTTTTAGGTGAGAATCTTGAGGATGGAAACAAAGAAGATGTGTTTTCAACATCATATTCCACATGCAAATCAGACTCTGACAACTCCAAATCTGAAAGAGAGCCTTGAGCTTCCCTCGAATCGGGATTGTGTACATGATTTGCTGCCAGAATATCAGCCCATTTTTATTTTTATCTGAGCTAAGCATGTTAGCAGTGATGCTCCTTCGACAGATTTCATGAACAGGTTACATAAGAAGGTACTGCTTTAAAACAGGGATTGAAAGTTTTATTGAAAATAACAAGGCCATTGTGGAAGAAGATAATCGAGATACCACAATCCTACAACAAGAAAAATCCCTGGTATTCGTCAGAAATAAAGTGATGATAATGAAATAGTCATAAAAGAAGAAGCTTTCATGGCATCCTCTAAAGATGATGCAAGCATGGAAGAAAATTTCAGTCTTTCAACCAATTTTCCAAATCTTATGATGAGTTTGTTGTCCAGGAAATTAAAAAAATATGAGTATATTCCAGAGGAAGGATTGTGCTAAGAATTTGAAGGACAAAACAATGTATATCTGAGAAAAGAATACCACAATAATTCTGACACATGCATGCATCTGGATTGGTATCTTCGGTGAAGCAAAGGAAGATTATATATGGTCTACATTGATAAACTACCAATCTTTGATGACCCTCAAGAGATATGGGATGATCCTAATGACAAATATGATAAAAGCAACCTTATTTATGACATCTGTAATAGTGAAAAGAATGAGCCAAATTCCACTAGAAATTTGCCTCATGAAGGTCCTTTCATTTGATGATTTCCTTGAGGATGATAATCATAATGTTGAACTTCCATGCTGGACAACACACAAGGAAAATAATCGCAGAAGTTGTGGATCTTATCTTCTACAAGGCAAAGACATTCAAATTTGTAAGATGCAGATAAGGGGTTGTGTGGACTTGACCAAGAAGATCATTTGGAGATTGATGATCACAATGAAATTCTCGTACAGGACCACTTGGATCATTGTGAAGGAGAAAGTTCATGGTATTTGGAACCTATAACTTCTAGTAGTGCTTCCCCAACCAAAGGATGTTGCAATGAATCCTGTGAGTATTTGGAAGGTGCCGTTAGTGAAAGATTAATTATGGAGCTTGGATTCTTGGTAGCTAGCTTACAAACTCTAAATAAGGAACAGTGGAGGCACTCTTTGACCTTGTGTGACACCCCAACATTCAATGTTTTAACATGCAGGTCTGACAAGCCATGTTTGAATGTTGACAGGGCAGGCTAGGACATGAAGTATACTTTTTTCATTTTCTATGGATATCTCTCAAAGTCATTATGACCTTGGTAAACTGTTGGAGCTCCTTAATGTAAATATTGGAACAACATTACAAGAGTTCTTACTGAACAACTTTCTCCACAACAGTCTTCCCAAAATTGGGCTAAGGAGCCTTTCAACAACTCAAATGACCGCAATCCTAAGCATTCTCTTGATAGAAAAGTGCCCAGATTTGTGTGTAAGCTAACAGCTACAGCATATAATCTTCCAAACTTTGATGTTGTCTTGTTCTACTTGATCATGAAGAATAGTGGAAAGGATCATTGCAGCTTAGAGATGTTGAGGTGGTTTCATTGGATTACGGACTTCATGTTAGCAACCCCATGTTGAAGCATAGTTTGTGAAGGCCATTTTTGTGGTGAGATGATGGGGCCCTCAAATGCCCAAGGAGGACACTTGTCCCCAAGTTGGGGATAGTTGTTACCTACCAATGTGGGGTAACTTTGGAAAAGAAAGGACTTCTACAACATGGTCGAAGAACGAAAGTGAAGAGGGAGAGACCTGACATTTGATCTTTCAGTGTCAAGTACTTCTTCCTTTCAGCAATGTGAGCATGTCCATCATGAATTCAAGGACACAAGATTCTGATATCCTTTGTGACATGGAAAACAAGATTCCAAAAGCTAAGAGCGATTCTTGTAAATATGGGCAATGAAACTGGATTCTTTTTAGATATTTGAGCAAAGACTAAAACCTCTATAGAAGGGACTACATAAATCTGTGTGAATTCATTCAACAAGACAGAAAGGCCATTTGCTTGGACTAGTGGAAAGAACAGGATTTTTTTTTTTTTGAGATCTTAACGCACAATACAAATGTCAGACGTGAAACAGTATTTACATTTATAAGTTGTTTGAATGTTGACCTTAGTCCTAGTGGTACATAACACACATTGACTTCATCACTGTGTCCTAAATCTGTGAATTTGGATAGGGTTATCAATGTGTTGTCTGAGATAAGGATCAAACAATTTATTTTAACATTAGATGATTGAGGTTTGAGCTGAAACTGTTACATTTGTGGTGTTTAGCATGAATTTTCTGGAATAGCCTTGGGATTATAGAAGAAGGGCACCTATGGCAGTTCGTCCTGTTGAAACAATAGACCCCTGTCCTCAAGTTCGACTGTGTAAATGATGAAATAGAGGAGAAATGCTCCCTTAGTGCTTCCTGATGTATACCAATTAATGAGCATTCAAGTCTTATTTCAAATATGAATCAAATTCGAAACAATGTCAAAATTTTCCAAATTTTCAAGAGAGTAGTGTTGTAAATGAAATTAAAGTTTAGATTCCAGCATACAATGGTCAAACTAGTGCCAAATAAACACATTAATGATGTTTAGTTATGACAAAAGACACCAACCCCCAAGCACAAGACTATGTATGTAAAACAATGAATCCACAATAACAATAAAATAGAAGATATATACTAGTTCCAAAACAAGAAAGTTGACATAACAATGATGCAATACACCCCAAAGTTTGATCATTCAGGACGTTAACATGAACTCAGTAATTCTGCAGTAAAAGCCAGTGCTTGAACCCCTAGCAACAGAGGATAGAACCAGTGTGATGCTAATATTATTGAGTAGATGTTTGGGCTGTTATCAGCACTGATTTAGTTTTGGATATACCTGAGATATCTGTCATGCAAAAATTTTCAAAAGGAAACGTTTTGACAGAGCAGAGTGTGATTTGATTGCAGATTAGCAAACCTTGTTTGTAAATTCCCAAGGGCTGGGAGATAGACTTGTTCATGCGTTAATGTGAGTTTTTAGAAGATGTATCAAGCTATAAAATGCCAAACCCATCATGAATAGTAATACTTGCAAATAAGAAAAATGTGATCTCAAACTCCAGACATCGAACTTCAAGAACACAGATCATTCCAATTATATTAATCAGATTGTACATCTTGTTTTGGCATGAATTTGCCCTTGGAGATGTTTTCTGCTGCTAGATTTATCAGAATGATTACAAGAAGGCAATGAAAATAGACTGAAGATTAAACCGTTTATGCAGTTAATTGTTCCATCATGAAAGTGACTTGGAAGGCGTGAATCTCATGCATTTGAATGTTATGATGGGCAATAAATGATTATTATGCCATTAGTGTGCTTTATTTCTCATAAACATATTCAGATCTGAGAAGAATTAGATTTGTAGCCCTGAACGTCAAGTAATTAGGGTAGGATTTATTCAACTTGCCAAGTAAGTCGTCCACCTTGATTTAGGGTCGACATCTCTGTAATGTGTAGATCAAGAAAATGGTGCAACACTTACCCTAAACCCTTAGTATAAGCAACCCGATCAGAAAGATGAAACTTTAAATAGTTGGATAGATCTTTAGATGTGACAATTAATGATAACATAGGTTAATCCTTAATCCTGGAGATGATAAAGATAAACCATGAAACTATTGTTCAGCAGGTGAGATCCAAGCATTCTAAAGATATGAGAAATGAAACACCCCTGGATTAAATGGTTGGCATTAGTTCATCCATAGTTTATCAAAGTTTATTGTGACTTATTCCTTTTAAATCCACCTTATACCCTATCGAGTTTAGTCCGCTAGCGACTTCAGTAGGCAACGGTGGTTGAACTTGAACTTCAAAAATTAACTAGAACTAGTATTGGCGATCTTGGCCTCTATAGTTCAACCACAAACATGTGAGAAGATTTCTCCTAAACACTAATAATCCAATCAAAAAAGTTGCAATGTAGCAATTTTACAATCTTACCAATTAAATATAATATATAATATATATTCTTTTATTTTCTGCAGTATTCCCAAATGCGACCTACTATTTTCTTTCCAAGAACCTATAAGAAGGTAAAGGACACATTCTCGGAAGGACCTTATATTCAATTTGCATCAACCATTCTGTAACATTAACATAGTCTAGTTCTGAGCCATATATTTCAGAAAAAATTGATACATACATTCTTCTCCCATGTACGATTACGTCTAGATTTCAAATATTGAAACCTTGGTAGACCACCGGCTCCAAATACCCTTTTCCAGCAATTGTGCTTACCATCAATACTTTTCTCATTCGGTAAATTAACTGTGCAAAGGCACCTCAAAGAAACTTAACAATATGAATATGGGACAAAATTTAAATTATTCCGCTGAAGAATTTACTTCTACGTGCAGCATAAACAATCTTCTGTTTCTAGAACGCACTCCAAACTAATATATAATATATCTGCTTCTCTCTTTTATATCTACTTCTCTCGAGTGTACAATATTGTCAACAAAATGATGAGAAAAATGAGTTGGTGGTGACTTTCTTTCATCAAATGGCGGTCTTAGTTATACTCATCTGGAGCTGGATAATTTCCACATATTACATAGAATGCTCTCATGCAACCATTAAAAAAAAGCACCCATCCTGACAAACTAAAGATAACAAAGGAGGGCTGGTTGACATGGTTCCCTTTATTTACGAAAGAAAATGTAGAAACAGAACTGCTTTAGTAGTTTTTCAAGGTTCGTGCATTTCAATATGCACGCTCCAAATTCTGTGCAGACAGATGTATCTAATGCAACAAACTTCAGGACACCATACTTTCTTTAAAATTCGTCTGCCTCATTGAAAAATGGGATATTTAATCTAACAAAAATTCATCTTATATAAGACTTCTAGGAGACTAGTACAAACTGTGCAAATGTGTACATCTGCTGAGTGTTTTATTGGTCTACACTCGTCAACCGTATCATTATCCTATTAAAGAAGCAAAAATGCAACGCTGATATCATAGTTTTAAAGCTTGGTCTTTTGTCAAATTATAATCAATGCCAGCACAATCCCAGAATCACATTATTTCTATCTATCTATCTATATATGCTGCATGCTTTGGGCAGACCCACCGAGCTTGAGAACCATGGTTTCAAACATCCCAGAAGCATAGTTAGTTAAGAAAGGTTGTCAGAAGACTAGGCATCATGTCAACATGGAAGTGCTGTGAAAGAGTGGCCCTACAAAGAAAATGCAAGGTTAAGTTCTGCCCTTCAAAGGAAAAGTAATGCAACAGATTTCTCAGTTCTACGAGCAATTGTGTATTGGGGACAGTGTGTTTTATTTTAGGAATCATGGGTTGCATCATGACGGTCCTCAATCAGTTTCATAAGTACAGAGAAGAATTTCATGAATCACAGATGAGTACTTCAAACAGACATATTTATTAATATGACTATTCCTTGCATTAAAAACTTAGTTTTGTCTTTAATAATTCCACATTGGCAACAATGGTGAGGCAAGGATTAGTAATAAAGTACTACTTGCACCCAATGCTTAGCCAATCCTGATGCTGGCTTTGGAGTGAGTCACCAGGTTGATTTGAGATAAAGATCACTAATGAAGAGCTTACATCAAAAGTTTAGCCAATCCTTAATGAAACACTGCTTACACGGGAAGCTTAGCCAATCCTGAAGTTGGCTCTGGAATGAATCTCCGTGTTGATGTGATGCCATGCTTATTTACCTCGCTTTGGAGTGAGTCTACAGATTGATATGATGCCATCCTTCTTCAATTTGACGCTAATGGTGCTTCACTTTGATGCTGATAGTGCTTAGAGGTGCCGAAGCCGATTAGTCTGTAAGGTCATGCCTGTGTCTTCTCTTGATTGTAATTATTATGTTCGCGATGCCTTCTTAATTGCAGGCATAGAGTCATTGAACAGAGTAAAGGGGAGTAGGTAAACCCAGGTTCAATTTCATTACAATCAAACGCACCGCTTCCTAATACAACAACATTTCAATTGGGTAACCAGAGCCTAATTCACAGAGGGAAGCCTTACCACTGTTAAATTTATCGCTAGCTTATATTATTTTCTGTTTAAGATGTGCTGGAAAGTGACAAATTAGGGTCACGGAGAAGAATCTAACAGGGTAGAGCTAGATCGATTTTATCATTTTCAGCATGGCGGGGAATGAAGGGGGGCCGAGAATGTTGGAGATCCAACATTTTAGCCATGGTGAGCACACCCTGCGCTTCGTGTATGGTTGGCGCTACACATGCGATGGCTGCGGAGAAGTCGGTTATGGTTTCACATACCAGTGCAGTTCGTGTAACTTCACCTTGCACGAATCCTGCGCCCGAGCTCCCAAGTCCATCCATCATTCCTGTCATCCCCAGCATCCTCTAGTGTTCAGGGAGACCATTGAAGTACCATATCGAATGCGACGTTTGCAGAGAGAAAATCTCAGGGTTCATTTATGAGTGCCGTGGGTGTGACATTGACCTTCATCCATCGTGTGCAAAGTTGCCTCATTCGCTGCTGCATGCTTTTCATCCGCACCACACGCTTCAGCTCATGCCTTCTCACATTACTAAACATGTATGTAAAGTATGTGGAGAAGCTTTTACTTCTGACGGAATGCGTTATCGCTGCTGCAAGGGTTCTACGACTTGTGACTTCAATTTACACATCTCCTACGCGAAACTACCTGTGGATTCGCTGGAAGAGATGAGAATGCAGTCGATATCGCCACTTGAAGTGCCCCGCGTCCACATGTCCATCTCAGCTATCCATTCGCTGACAAAGATGAGAATGCTGTCGATATCGCCACTTGAGCTGGACCGCGGCAACGTTCCCACCTCAACTATGCTGCCGATACTTGGTCCCTCAGGAACTGTGTACTCAGGAGCCCCATCCCCTTCGGGAACTGTGATATACTCGGGAGCTCCTTCAAGAACTGTGAATTCGGGAGCCCCTTCAGTAACAGCTGCGGCAGCGAGAAGCTCTTCGTCAACGAGAACGACAACGGAGGAGAAAAAGAGTTTGGATGCTCTGGAAAAGGGTTCGAAAGTTCTGGGCTTTACTTTGAATGTTGTTGATATGGTGAAGCCTTCATCTCGTAATAACTAACCTATGCTGGCGCATGGATATAAAGCAGAACCAAATAAAATAAAACAAGTGTTGCCGCAGTGGTTATATTCTGTACTTTTTGGACATTTGAAAGTGTTATGGCTTATGCATTAGTTTTATGTTAAGTTGCGTTTCGCACATGGTTTTTCGAACCATGGCTTTTGAAAAACCAAAGCTCTTTTACAGAACGTATATACATAGGGTTTTGACCGAAGCTCTTTTACAAAACCTAGATACATATGAGGGTTTTTCCTTGTATTAGTGGCTGGAATAGCTCAGTTGGTTAGAGCGTGTGGCTGTTAACCACAAGGTCGGAGGTTCAAGCCCTCTCTTCTAGTGATATTTGGGGTTTAGTGGGCTTTGAGTCCAGATTTTGAACCAAAGCTCTGATACCATATGTAAGAACCTGATTCCTATTATTAGAGCCTCAATCTATTATATACTAACAGATCTATTTTACTGTTGATTTGCAAGTAATAAAAGGAGCTTGTTGACGTTCTCACAAAGTTTTAAACATTTAACATCTTATCATTCTATCATAAGCAACATAAACTAAGATGAGCATTCCATTGATATCAACTTAACAAGAGTAGTTCATGGAAAAATACCTATTTTGGTGGTTGATGACGATACCTTTTTCGTATAGCTCCAGTTGAACGCTCCTTCTCACCGACCCAACCGGATTTACCTCCCAGCCAACTAGGAAACAAATTCCTAGCCCAGGAAGCCTCCACAGGTTCCCTAGCCCTCTGTGCCCAAGTCCAACCAGATATAGTGTGTCCTCAAGAAGAATGTGCAAAACCAGATAACAATACTTTCCTCCTCTCAAACCCAAGAAACCTCCATAGGTTTCCAAGGTCTCCCAAAATCATAACAAGTCCAAACAATCACAACCAACCCCCACAATCATAAGCAAAACCTCCCAAAA
>APFE030475568.1:34555-50170 GCA_000404065.3 Pinus taeda | reverse complement strand
TTTAGGAGCTCAATCTTGAAATGACTGTAACTTTGTACTTTCAGATCTTTAAGCTCTAAAACTATGACCTATAGTAGTACTCTGTGTCCTCTTTCCAATGCCACCAGTCTAACCCCTATTGGATTCTCCAATGAAGAGTTATGCCAAATCTCCCACAGTGACCTGATTATAGACTAATTCAGTAGATCGAACTTGTACGACGTGCCACGTGTCACTGTTTCAACCTTTGACTCTGAAAAATATATAAATGAAAACTACAATCCGTCCTCTTTCTATATCTTTTGACGAAATTTCAATCCGATGCCCAGAAAGAAAGTTATGATGATTTTACCCAGGTCACCTGTTTTGAGTGTAATTCAGGAGTCTGCAAAAAGGCCAACTTCCTCAGATCATATCTCCGAAAATATCCCGCAAAACGATCTGAAATTCGGAACCAAAGTTCAGAGCCAAGTCTTCTCAAATGGGTTTGTTTTGTGACTTCTGAAACATCACAGAAAAAAATTTATAGCGAAAATGCCACGATGACTTGTTTGGAGCAGCGAAACCCTAGAATCCAAAGCTTTGATACCAAATGTTATGAAACCAGATCAAGAAAAGATAGAAAAGATAGATCAACGCCTTTAGAATTCAGCCTCTTCGAGGGGGCAAACCTCCTTTACATTACATAAATGAACAATTCTTGGATGATACAAATGAAAAGACCTCCTTTCTATATATAGGAGTCTAAGGGGTCATAACATAATCAGAGCCGACATAACAATAATAATGTAAGGGCACAATAATAATAATAGTGGGCTTCTATGGGGCATAATAGTAACAATATGGGCATTGCATGGGTACATCAATATAATAGGTGGGTTGTACTAATAACAATAAGGGGTTACACTAGTAGTATAGGGGTCTAACAGTTAGCTCAAAAAGGATCTCATCTTTATTATCAAAATAATAATAGGATTGCATGAAACTATTAACAAAGGTAAGCTCGAAGTTGAGTAGAGCAAAGCTGCAACAAAAATTTGAAAATTTGACTAACTTCCTAATGAGGCCCTAGGCCTTTCTACTTATACAACTAAGGCTCCCAACAACTTCTTTAAAATCAGGAAGGCTTGGCTCCCAAAACTCGATATAAACATTTGTTATCCTCCACTTGCTTGACTGCCTCCTAGTGCATTGATTTGATTGTTTGTGCTCCGAGCTGCATGGAGGAGAATTTGAAGTGGGAAGTCATAAATGAGAGGGATACCCTCCTATAAATTCTCTATTTTTTCCACTTCGAATTATTACTGCCAAGTTTCCATTAAATCTTTGACTTTGTCTTCAAAATTCAACAAAAATATGCATTAAACACATATTAGACTCCATGGCAACATAACCAACCTAACTCACTCCATAAGCATAAATATAATAAAAAAACATCAATAACCTAAGAGAATGGTTGATTAAACTATGTTAGGAGGCAAAATGAGCCCATATAATTACCCATTTATGGGGCTAATCAGTCTGTGCTACTCTAGATGCAACAGGTGCTCCTTCAGGTGATCCTATAGATCAGTGACGTACATGTTCTTAGTTCAATAGAGCCTCTTATTTACTAGCTCAAGCTTCAGTGAATTATGATCCTAACACATTTACAGAAGCTTTAGGCCATTTAGATTGGGACGTAGCTATGAATAAAGAATATAGTTCATTATTGGCAAATGATACATGGGATCTTGTTTCTCTTCTAAAGGGTTGAAAACTTGTTAGATGCAAATGGGTTTATAGAACCAAGTATGGACCATATGGAAAAGTTGATAAACATAAAGCTCATCTTGTTTCTAAGGGTTTTTTACAAGTTGAAGGCATTGACTATACTGAAACCTTCTCCCCTATTGCCAAAATGAACTCTATCAACCTTGTTCTTTCCCTTGCTGCCTCTTTCAAATGGGAAGTCCATCATATGGATGTTAAATCTTTCATATTGCATGGGGACTTACATAAAGAAATCTATATGGAACAACCTCCTGGCTTTACACAAATAGACTCTAGCCTTGTATGTCAGCTTAAGACATCCCTTTATGGTCTCAAGCAAGCCTCTCGAGCTTGGTATGCCAAAATGGATAGCTTTCTTTTATATACTAGCTTTTCTAGGTGTCATTCTGACAATACTGTCTACACCAAGAAAGTGCGTAAGTCTCTTATCATTCTTTTTCTTTATGTTGATGATCTTATCCTTACTGGTAGTGATCCCAACTTTATTAACCATGTGAATTCCAACCTTAAAAATTAGTTTGAAATGACAGACCTAGGACACTTGCATTATTTTCTTGGTCTTCAAGTCTTGCAATCCAAGGAAGGTATTTCCCTTTCCTAGTCCAGGCATGCCTGTGATCTTCTATGCCACTTTCACATGGAAGACTGTAAGCCAACACCTTGTAAGGACCATAGTTCTTTGGTGATAATTTATTATCCTTCTTAGCTCGCTTGAGGACATTTGTCTATATGATTGTAGCCATAAAAATACCGACTCGCCTACTTGAAAACTTCTTTCTCTATGATGTTGATATACCTATTATTTCATTCGATTATGCGCCAAAGTATGGTTATCTTTTAATAGTTGGAGAACTTATTGTTGATGCTCGATGTGATCTTCTATTGGTTGAACCTTAGAATTTTCTCTTAAAGATGATGTGATGGATGGTGGATGATATCGATAAAGTGCCATAAATGGGGTCATTTTTGCTATAGTATGGAAGGAAGTCTTATACCATCATTCAACCAGAGGTAACCACTTGACCCATTGTGTTTGTTTATCATATAGAGATCAACGAAGATATCCATCCAAAAATTTATTCACTATCTCCATTTGTCCATCTATATTGAGAGTTTGAGGAGTGGTAATTCTTGCCAATGTATTACAAGATATGGTCAGATTCATTTCTTCTTTCTTTGGGTTTGGTTCCTGGTGCATATCCTCTTCTTTTTACGTTTCTTGATCCATTTCTTGCTCCTCTTCATAATATATGTAAAATAATTTCTTCTCAACACAGTTATGACCTTTAATGTATTTTCTATCGCAATTGTAACAAAGTCATTTTGATATTTTCTCCTCCAACTGTTGTGGTTTCAAACTTGTAGGTTTTGAAAGTCTAGGAGAAGCAACATTTCTGTCTTTATAGTTGCGAGTGGTAGACTTCCTTGTTGCCATACTTTTACTTTCCATTTTTCTTGCCAGCCTGAAAGCCTTCTCAAATGAATCAAGTTCCCAAATACTAACTTCATGTTGGATGTTATCCTCTAAATTCCCTATGAAGACATCAATAATATGCTCCTCTAGAATATCATTTACCCTTATATTCAATTTTTGTAAGTTGTCAATGTGCTCCACTATTGAACCCTTTTGTTTGATATTTATCAATTGGCTAAAGAAGGTGTTTCTCTTTGTATATTCATAATGTTCTATCATTTCCTCCATAAACATTGACTAGGTGACAAGTGGTTTATGAGAAAAAATCCCTCTATACCCTACAAATCAATTCAGTTCTAAATATAAAGATGGAATACATAACTTTTGTGTGTTATTCACATTATGGATATCAAAATATTATTTCATCTATAGTATTGATGTTATGGGATCGTTTCCATTAAAATTCCTCATATCAATCTTTGGAATATGGTGGGTCTTTAACCCAACGTTAGATTCTATGAAATCATGATTAACGTTTCTTTTTTTTTCATCATGAGTTTCCTGTACTACCTTTTCGTCATTAGTTAGTCTTTCTTGTAGCAACTTTGTCAAACCTTCCATGTCATTCTTCAAATGTTCCATGTTGCCTTTTAGTTTTTCTTCTATACCATAAATCTTAGCTTCCATTCCATTCTTCAAACCATTCATCTTAGCTTCGATTCCATATTTCAAACCATCCATCTTAGCTTCAACTACTTTTTGTGAGAGAGAAATTTGTTGCACTTGTTCTTGTAATTTTGATATATCATGTTGCATTTCTCCCTCTTCTTCATGTGTCAAAGTAGATATTTCAGGTTTCTTACTAGGTGTTTCCATTTTATTTCTTCAGGTCATTAATTAATTATAATTATACTTCACAATTACATTTGAATAACTTCAAACTACATTCCCAAACAAAACTTTTGCAAATATAAAAAAAAAAATACACACCTTATTTTTCTCTTTTTAGGAGCTCGATATTGAATCTGTTGTATACCTATAATTTTAGATCTCCAAGGACTAAAATTACTTTTTGTGGTAGGCCTCTGAGTTCCATTTCCCAGCCCACAAGTATGATCAAGATTGGATTTTCCAAGAAATACTTATGCCCAATCGACCATGATGGCCTCATTATAGAATAGTTCAGTAGAGTGAATGTGTAGGAAGTTCCCAGTGTCACTGTTTTGATATTTGGCCCTGAAAATGATGCCCAAACAACTACTGTCCATCCTCTTTCTATCACATCTTACAAAATTTTAATCCGATGCTCAGAGATAACATTATTATGATTTTCCCAAGGTCACATGTTTGAGATCGAATTTTGGAGCCTGCAAAAACCCTACCTTCCTCGAATCATATCTCCGAAAGTATAATGATACGAGATCCAAAATTCATACAAGTGGTTCTTAAATTTTTTGTCTCAAATGGGTTTTAATTTCAGCTTCCCAAGCTTCGTATAAAAAATGTTATTATGAAAATGACATGATGACCTATTTGAAGCAGCAAAACCCTAGAATCCAAAGCTCTAATACCAAATGTTATGCAACCAACTCACAAAATAGAATAAGAGATAGATCAATGACTTAAATATTAGCCTCTTCGAGGGGGAAACATCCTTTGTCTTACACAAGTGAAAAAAAATCGGATGAAGCAAATGACAAGACCTCCTTTCTATATATAGGAGTCTAAGGGTTCACAATATAAGTAGATCCTATATAACAATATTATTGGAAGGGCACAAAAATAACAATAATGGACTTCTATGGGGCATAATAATAATAATATGGGTACTACATGGGAATAAAAATATAATAATGTGGTTGCACTAATAACAATAAGGGGCTACACTAGTAGTATAGGGACCTAACATTGAGGTTCCTTTGCTCCACCATTGAATGACAAATATTAAGGCTCTCTGCTCCTCCTTTAATGACATCTCCTCCTTTCATGTGTACCAAGGGAAAACCTTGGTCACAGATAATCTATCCAAGCTTGGGATCCTTCTTTTTCCTCGAAAAATGTGTTTTTAACTTTTGATTGATGGTTCTTTACATGATTTAGTCTCCTTTGGCTTTTGATTTACATTGTTTGGCTCTCTCGAGTATGTTTTGGTTTGTAGGATTGTTTTCTCTTTATGTTCTTCTATTTAGGCTAGGCCTAGTATCTATGCCTTGTATTTTATCTTTCATTGGTCTATCAATTTTATTTCTTCGATCCTACTAAAAAATTACCATTTTTTGTGTCCCTTCTCCAGGGATTTTGGAAGCTACAATTGTAATATGTAACTTCTCATTTCTGTAATGAAGAATGTCTATTTTTGTTTTCAAAAAAAAAGTAAACATTAGTGTTAGGAAGCATATGATGTATAGAATTATCACATTCAACATAGGGAGACTGCAAATCCATCCCATGTTTACTCCATTTACTTAATTTAAAGAAAGATAACTTAAATTTGGTAGCAATTTTGGGCAATTTGGGGAAATGGTCTTGAATCCAAAAGGGATTCTACTAGACGTTTCTATAGAGGCATGAATATCCTTCAAATCAATGTCATACTCTAGTGTTCATGGAATTAGTTGAAACTTGCCTTGGTCAAACAAGCTATCTTCTAGAGGAGAAATACATTGAATTGGGTGTGGGGGATATGGACGATAAAGGGAAAAATCTAATTTCAATTCATCTACACTATCAACACTATATGAGCTTGATATCATCATTTTGTTTGTTGGGGAGAATTATAGTGAAATATCAATATCAAAATATTAGGAATCCTCTGCCTAAGGAGGATACTCATTATCATCTGGTTGGCTATCATCTGGAGAAGAGGCTTTTAGACTCTCAAGATTGTAGCCATGGATACTCATACAGT
The DNA here is from genome assembly GCA_000404065.3 of Pinus taeda. Taxonomy (NCBI): domain Eukaryota; kingdom Viridiplantae; phylum Streptophyta; class Pinopsida; order Pinales; family Pinaceae; genus Pinus; species Pinus taeda. The sequence goes on along the minus strand of APFE030475568.1, from coordinate 44,096 downwards.
AATCCTACATTGGATTTGGATTGAATCCTTCAAAAAATCTTTGAAGCTACTCTACTACAATGTGTTATAAGGGCTTCAAGAATTAAACACTGAGTGAGAATTCTCTCATTGTTTCGTTTTATTTATGAATTCAGATAGGGAAACATGTGTAAGGTACATCTACCCACTCACAAGAAGTGCTTGACCTTTTATAATGGCTTCAATGTTTGTTCTCACGATGGAATTTTTTTTTTTTTGTACGTTTGTAGGAAAGTTTTTCAATTCAATTTATTGAGAAAGGAGAAGGGAGGGATTCACGTTCGGTGTTAGTCCATACAGAGCCTAATGGGATATATAAAAGAAATTTGTATCATATAACATCCCAATTTAGAGGATGTGACCATGAAAACATTGGTGGTGTTCTTTGTTTTCCCGCATGCCATTATTCTTCTTATTTTTGATAACTTCTAGTTGATTCAACACTTTTGTTTCATGTGGGTATGCAAGGGTGGGGAAGTGCGCCTAAACTCATGGCTCATGGCTTGATGTTGGGACCTGCAAATGTGACTTTAAAATGGTCATAACTAACACAAACACATTAATAAATGTGATTAATATATGTCAATAGTATATATTTAATATTAACATCAATATTAAAGATCGAATTTAGGCTTCTGTGCTCCATATCTAGTTTTTGAGAAATCTTTTTTCGATGAAAATCACATAAAGGTTCATTTGTCGATGTGTTTTGAACCATCTAGTGTGGTTAATCGTGAGGACAAGATGAAGAATCATATCATAGGAACAAGTTAAATAGAGAGTCAAATAATTCCAATGGCTGAATTGAAACAACTACATTTGTCTAGGTCAGAAATTGGGTAAAGGATTGATTTATATAGTAATACAATTAATCAAATAAAATATATTTAAGATATTATTTTAATATATAAATTATGTTTGACTTGGACTAAGGGATAGGAAAAAAAAAAAACCAAATAAATAAATAAAATATATAAGATTAAGGAATAATGATGGGATATAATAAAAAATAAATATATTTAAGATATTATTTCTTTATGCAACCAGCTCACAAAATAGAAGAAGAGATAGTTCAATGAATTCAAAATTAGCCTCTTTGAGGGGGAAACCTCCTTTACATTACACAATTAACAAATCTTGGATGATTCAAATAAGAAAACCTCCTCTCTATATATAGGAGTATAAGGGGTCACAATATGATCAGAGCCAAAATAGCAATAATATTGTAAGGGCACAACAATATCAATAGTGGGCTTCTATGGGGAACAATAATAATAATATGGGGAAAACATGGGCACAACAATAACAATAAGGGGCTACAATGACAATAATAATGGGGGAATACACTAGTATTATGGTGACCTAACATGCCCCACTCCTTCAAAAAAGTGTTGTCCTCAACACTTGAGTAGTTATGGATTCTTCTGTATAAAATTCTCATCCTCCCATGTGGAATCTTCAGTGGGTAAGTTCTTCCACTTGATGAGATACTCTAAAATTGGTCAATTTCGTAGCTATCAAGTTCTTGTTTCTGTGACTACTTCAAGTTCCAATATGATTTTTCCTTCCTCGTAAAGTCTTGGTAATATTGTTTTATCTCGGAGCTTATCACCCATAACCTTCTTTAAGCATGAAACATGGAAATTTTGGTGCACTCGGGAAGATGCAGGAAATTCCAATTTGTATGCCATAGAACCAATCTTTTGCAACACTTTGTATGTACCATAATACTTTGGTGATAATTTTTTATACTTCTTAGCTTGCTTGAGGGACATTTGTTTGTATGGTTGTAGTCATAGAAATACCTAGTCACCTATGTCAAAACTTCTTTTGCTGTGATGTTGATCTACCTCTTGTTTCATTCTATTCTGTGCCAAAGTGAGCTTATCCTTTAAGAGTTGGAGAACTTGTTGTTGATGTGCAATGTGATGTTCCACTGCTTGGACCTTATAATTTTCACTTAAAGATGATGTGATGGATGTTGGATGATATCCATAAAGTGCCATAAATGGGTCATTTTTTCTGCAATATGGAAGGAAGTGTTATACCACCATTCAACCATAGGCAACCACTTGACCCATTGTGTCTGGTTATCAAATACAAAGAAAAACATTTGTTCATGATATCAATTTTCCCATTAGTTTGAGGATAATAAGATGAGATATGAGCTAATTGAGTACCCAAAAAAGGAAATAATTCAGTGCAAAAATTTTCATTGAAAATGTGATTCTGCCACTTACAATAATCTTTGGGTTTCCATGTAACTTTTCAATTGTTTCCATAAATGTAGTAGAAACTGTATTAGCTTTAAATGGATGATATAGTGCACAAAAGTGTGCATACTTGGTAAATCTATCAACCTGGGTAAACCTATGATAAAATCCATTGGAACCTCCTCTCAATGTTGACTTGGAATGGATAAAGGTTGTAACAAACCTGGGGTCCTAATTGTCTAAACATTATTATGATGGAAAAACAAACATTTTGCCACAAACTTTTGAATATCAGATTTAAGTCCATCCCAAAAAAATTCCTTCTTAACCTTGTCGTAAGTTTTTAAAAATACTGAGTGCCCTCCTAAGGGATAAGTGTTCAATTATAGAAGAATATTTTGTTTGAGTTGGGAATTCTTACACAGGTAGGGAATTCTTACATAGGTATAAGTGATATTTGTACGATAACAAATCATTTTTACAGCGAAATGTATCAGATGTACTGGGATCTTGCTGTAACTTTTGAATGAGTTCCAACACTTCTTCATTATTCTTCCATTCATCCCTTGCTTTGTTTTTCCAATCTGGTTGGATAATAGAAATGGGACAAACCAATGCTTCCACATCCTCATCCTTTCTTGAGACTACATCTGCAACAAAATTTTGCTTCCCCTTTTTGTAGATGATTTCAAAGTCATAACCCAACATATTTGTGACCCATTTTTGCTTCTCTTTTGAAGAAAATCTTTGTTCTAAAATGTATTTAAGACTATCATGATCCATTTTTATCTTGAAGTATCTTCCACTTAGGTAAGGTCACTATTTATTAAGTGTATGTAGTATTTCCAGCATGTCCTTATCATAAATAGGTTTGTGTAAATATTTTTCTTTGATTGGATGACTTTCAATAGCAATGGGTCTTCCTTTTTGCATTGAAACATCACCAATTCCATTTCTTGAGGCACAACATTGCACAATAAAGGTTTTTGTGAAGTCTGGTGTAGCTAATACCAATGCTTGACACATGGCCTCTTTAAGATGTTCACAAGCCTCCGTTGCTTTTGGAGTCCAAGAAAATGCATCTTTCTTCAGTAATATTATTAGAGATTCTTTTATTCTCCCATAATTCTTAACAAACTTGTGATTTAATTTTTCTAGGGTCTACCTTAACACCTTCATGAGATACAATATGACCCAGATATTCAACCTCCTATACTGCAAAGAAACATTTGGGGTTTTTTGCATCTAATTGTTTCTCCTCCAATAGTTTGAGCACCTTATCAACATGTTGAACATAATCCTTCCAATACTTACTGTAGATTAGTATATCATCAAAAAATACTAATACAAATTTTCTAAGGAAGGGTTTGAAAATGGAATTCATCAAACCTTGAAATGTATAAGGTGCATTGGTAAGGCCAAAAGGCATGACCAAAAATTCATAATGACCCTCATGAGTTCTAAATGCTTTTTTTGGGATGCCTTGAGTCTTCATTTTGATTTGATGATATCCTGAATGAAGATCCAACTTGGTGAAGTAAATTCCTCCAAGTAATCCATGCAATAATTTATCAATGACAGGGATCAGAAATTTATATTTACTAGAGATCTTGTTGATTTCCCTATAATCCGGACACATGCTCCATGAGCCATCCTTTTCTTGCACCAATACTACTGGAGCAGAGAAACAAAATTGACTAGGTTGAATTAGACCAGCGTCTAGCATTTCTGAAACCATATGTTCAATTTCACACTTTTGGGCATAGGGATATATGTAAGGCCTAATGTTTTGAGGAACACTTCAAGGAATCAAACGAATACCATGATCATGATCATGAATAGGTGGGAAGCATTTGGGAGTCTCAAATACCTTGGAATAATTGTTCAAGACTTTTTGGAGATATGGAGAAATAGATGATTTCAATGTGGGAACCTCTAGTGAACATAATTTTTCAATTACTCCCCATTGCTATTTATTTAGAAGCTTTGTCATGCTATTAGAGCTGATCATCTCTCCTGATTTCCCTGTGATACCCCTTAATTCAACTTCCTTTCCTTCCCAAAAAAATTTCAAGAAATGTTCTTGAAAATTGAAAGCTATGGTACCCAAAGATTGTAGCCATTAGACTCCCAGTACAACATTAGCACCATCCATTGGAATAGAAAGCATTGGACTATTCAATACATATTCTGCCATGGATAGCATAATGTTATGGCACTTTCCTGAGAAATTTATGGTTCCTCCATTTGTAACCATCACTTCACACTTTGGTGCTAGATATAGGAAGCAGTTCAATTCCTTAGCTATCTTACAATGAATAAAATATGGGTACCACCCGAATCAATCAACAATATTACCTTTTTCTTATTGATATGTCCTTCTATATTGATAGTTTGAGTGATAATTCTTTCCAATGCATTACAAGATATGGTCAGATTCATTTGTTCTTTCTGTAGGGTTGGCTCTCGATGTATATCCTCTTCTTTTGACATTTTTTGTTCCTTTTCTTCCTCCTCTTCACAATCTATGTAAAATAATTTCTTCTCGGTACAATTATGACCTTTTAGTGTATTTGCTGTCATAACAATAACAACGAACCTTGCCTCTTTTTTCTTCCAATTTTTGTGGTGTCAACCTTGTAGGTTGTGGAAGGCTTGGGGAAAAAACACTTCCATATTTATAGTTGTGAGTGGTAGGCTTCCTCGTTGCCATAATTTTTCTTTCAATTTTTCTTTCCAACCTGAATTCCTTCTCTAATGAATCAAATTCCCAAAGGCGAACCACATGTTGGATGTTATCCTTTAAAGTCCCTATGAACACATCAATCCTATGCTCCTCTAGAATATCATTTACCCTTATATTCAATTTTTGGAAGTCCTCAATGTGCTCCACCATTGAACAATTTTTCTTTAGATTTATCAATTGGATAAAGAAGACGTTTCTCTTTGTATCCTCATAATGTGCTATCATTTCCTTTGTAAAAATTGAACAAGTGATAATTTTTTTATGAGAGAAAAGCCATTGATACCATACAAATTGATTGGTTTCCAAATATAAAGTTGCAATGCATACGTTTTGTATGTTTTGCATAGTATGGATATTGAAATATTTCTCCATCTGTACTATCTATGTTACAGGATCCTTGCCATCAAAATTCCTCATATCGACCTTTGGAACGTGGTGGGTCTTCAATCCAACATTCGAGTCTATGAAATCATGATTAATATTTCTTTTGTCCTCATCATGAGTTTCCTCTACTATGCTTTCGCCATTATGAAACATTTCTTGTAGCAACTTTGTCAAATCTATCTTCAAATCTTCCATGCTGTCTTTATGTTTTTCTTCGATACCATCAATCTTATTATTACATGCCATCCATATTAGCTTCCATTTCATTCTTTTAACTAGAAATCTTAGCTTTAGTTACTTTTTTGTGAAAGAGAAATTTGTTGCACTTCGTCTCGTAATTTTGATATATCATGTTGCATTTCTTCCTCTTCTTCATGTGTCATAGTAGAGGTTTCAAGTTACTTACTAGGTATTTCCATTTTATTTCTTTGAGTGATCAATTAATGATAGTTATGCTTCACAATTCCCTTCAAATCACTTTAGCTGTTTCTCAAACGAAATTTATCAAAAACAACACACCTTTTTTTTTCACATTGTAGTAGCTCGGTATTGAATCTGATGTATCTCTGTAATTTCAGATCTCCAAGATTTCAAATTATGTCTTGTGGTAGCCCTCTGCATCCTCTTTCTAACCCCATTATTATTATTGATATTGGATTCTCCAGAAAGAGTTATTCCAAATCTCCCACAATGACCTGATTATATACTGGTTCAGTAGATCAAACTTATATGAAGTGGGATGTGTCACTTTTTTGAACTTTAGTTCTAAACATGATACCCAACAAACTAAATTCCATCCTTTTTCTATCACTTTTTATGAAATTTGAATCTGATACTCAAAGAGAATGTTATGACAATTTTCCGAAGATCACCTGTTTGAGATTGAATTCTAGAGCCTATAAACTCCCTAACTTCCTCAGTTAATATCTCTACAAATATAGAGTGAAAAGATCTAAAATTTGGTCACAATATTTCTGAAGAGTTTGACTCAAATGGGTTTTAATATTCGCTTCTGAAGCTTTGTAGAAAAAATGTTATAGCGAAAATTCCACAATGACTTGTTTGAAGTAGTGAAACCCTAGTATCCAAAGCTCTGATACCAAATGTTATGCAACCAGCTCAAAAATTAGAGGAAGAGAGAGATCAACGACTTAAAAATTAGCCTCATTGAGGGGGAAACCTCTGTATTACACAAATGAACAATTCTTGGATGATTCAAATGAAAACACCTACTTTCTATATATAGGAGTCTAAAGGGTCACAATATAATCAAAACTGACATAACAATAATAATGTAAGGGCACAACAATAACAATAGTGGGCTTCTATGGGGCACAATAATAATAATAATGGGGGAATGCACTAGTATTATAGGGAACTAAGATATTTTAATATAAAAATTATGTTTGACTTGGACTAAGTGATAGGAAAAAACTAATAACCAAATCAATAAAATATAAAAAGACTAAGGAATAAAGATGGGATTTTACCCAATCCTCAAAATGAGGCATGGTATAACTTATAAAAGATAAATTACAAATGGTAAAAAATAAAATAAAAAAACTGAAGACAATGGGACATTAATATTTTAATTGAAAAGATAATATTTTAATAAAATTAAAAGAAAAACAACTAAAGGGACAAAAACTATTACAAAGAAAAGGGGACCAAATATGAGACACTAAAACCCGGGAGTATAAATCTAAAAGTAATTTTAAAACTATTTGATCAAAAATTAAAAATAAAAATAAAATACAAAGGGAAAACAAAGAGATCAAAACAACCACAAGGATAATGAAATTCTAAGAGGAAAGGGTAGGGATCCAACAACTATTGATTTTCCAGCTGTCATCCCTATTAATATTACTTGGCCTCCTTTCAATTTTTGTGGCCTCCCTAGATTTCCCATGATGAAAGTGAGCAATCTTCGCAATTACCCGCACCTCCTCAATGCATATGTGATGGTTGGGCTTATCCACATGTTCCGCAAAAGTTGAAGAGTGGGTCCTCGCATGCTTAATGTCAGCTGTGTAGTCGTTAATCCTTTGATTTATAGAGCGGCCTATTTCACCAATGTATGGGGTTCCAAAATAACAAGGGATAATATAAACACCCTTCATATCCTTGGGGTCCATCGGGTCCTTTACAGACTTTAAGGAACTACGAATGGTGCTAAGAGGCCTAAAGGATGAGGGAACATTATGCTTCTTCAGGGTTCTCGGAATCTTGTCTGTGGTCCCTTAGATGAAAGGGAGATGCACCCTTGAAATCCGATCATAGGGGTTTCTTAACCCTAGGACCTTAGCTAGATTTAAGGAAATATTTATGCCTTGGATGTCTACTATATCCATTATCAACGAAAACACAAGGAGATGGTCTTTGTCTTTAGGGAGGTGGTTTTTGTCGAAAATCCTCAGTGCACGAATAGGTAGCATGTTGAGAACACCTACCTTTATAGCCAGGAAATGATGATACTATTACTTTTCTTCTATTTTGTGAGATTTTTACTTAACATAGATTTCGCATGAAGAAAATGTTTAGTTTGAGTTTTCTTCTGGAATACCTAGTGAGAGAAAGAACCATCATCCCTTTTTCGAAATAAGGACATCAAGGAAAGGAAGGAAACCATAAACTTCCTCCTCCATAGTGAAATTTATGTAGTTGGATTGATTGTTAAGATGCTGGAAGAGGAGATCTAAATTTCCTTGACCATGTGTCCAAATGATGTAGGTGTCATCCACAAACATTTTCCAAATCTTTGGCTTAAATTGAACTGAGGCCAAATACTTTGATTCAAATTCTTCCATAAAAAAATTAGCAACAATAGGGGACGAGGGCCCATGGCTACACCACAAGTCTGTTCATAGAATTCCCATTCAAAATAGAAAAAAGTGGAAGTAAGACAAATCTCAACTAATTTAGTAGTGTCAAGATCAGTGAGGCAATTGATGACCTTAATGGACCCCTCAATACGGATGTTACTGTATAGAGAAATTGCATCGAAACTAACCATATTTTCACCAGGATCAAACTTCACGTCCCTTAACTCATTGAAAAATGATGAAGAGTCTTTGGCAAAAGACTCTGTGAGGCCAACAAGGAGCCTAAACTTCAAGGTAAAATATTTAGCAAGAAGATAGGTTGGACCTCCCATTGTGTTGATAATGGGTCTCAAGGGGGCCCCCTCCTTATGGATCTTTGGAAACCCATAGATCCTAGGAGTGATGGGGCTACGCTCGATAAGTTTATGGCTAAACGTTCCAGCCATGCTATTGGACTTTAAAGCCATATCAAACTTTTTGGAGATCCTCTTGAAGGGGTTCTTATTAAGCTTTCTATAGCTTCCACGGTTACATAGATGATCCAACATCTTCTTCCTATAATCCTCCTTATCAAGGATTACTGCACCCCCACCTTTGTCGGATTTTAGGACAACAATGTCATGGTTCTTGTTCAAATATTTTAGGAAATCAAATTCTTCCTTGGCGATGTTTCTCTTAGGGGGTTTAGATTTCCTAAGGATGACAATGCAGTCTTGTCTAATTATATCCTTCGTATTATTCGGTAAGTCCCTAATCCCAAACTCAATGTCACGCGTGATATCTTCCACCAAGATTTTCTTAGGAGCAAGGGAAAGATTTAATCCGTTCTCCAAGACACTATGGGCAAGGGGGAAAGGGAATAACTTGACATGTTGACTACCTTATTGTTAAGAGAATTATTATTATTATTATTATTATAGGACAAGTTAAAAAATCTATTACTAAGAGAAAAAAAATTAATTTTTGCAATATCATCCTCATTATAATTATCATTATCAATATTTAGAACCTTATTATTATTATTGTTATTATCATTATTATTATTGTTATCAATAACTATCTTATTAATATTAGTAAAATTATCAAATAAATGAAACCTATCAACCTTATGGAAATTAACATTGTTGGAATCCACTCCCAAAGAAAGAAATATGGCAGCTAGGGTAAGGGAAACCACTATGCATGAGAGTAACATTGATAACCAAGGGGATATGAGAGGGTGAAATAATCACTTTGGTTTATAATTCATTTGATACCAATATTTTATTTATTTATTGGGTTATTAGATTTTTCCTATCCCTTAATCCAAGTCAAACATAATTTATATATTAAAATAATATCTTAAATATATTTTATTT
>APFE030475568.1:1917-29446 GCA_000404065.3 Pinus taeda | reverse complement strand
ACCGTCTATTTAAATTTTTGCCATAATTTGACTCTTCATCTTGTCCTAATGATGAATCACACTAGGTGGTTCGAAACATGTCGACAAATGAACCTTTATGTATTTTCATCAATTTTGACATTATTAACTATATATTATTATTACTATTATTATAAAATACTATTATTTATAATAATAATAATACTAATAAACTCAAGGGATTAACAAACCTAAGATATTATTGATATTATAAACCAAAGAGATTAATGAACCCAACAAATTAATATTAAAAACCTAAGGGATTATTGATATTATCAATCTAAAGGATTAATATTATAAACACAAAGGATTAATAAATCCAAAAGATTATTATATTATAAGCTCAAGGTGTTAATAAAACCAAGGGATTAATATTAAACCCTACGATTAGTATTATAAACCCAATGGATTGATAATATTCTAAATTCAAGGGATTATCGATATTATAAACCTAAGAGATCAATATTATAAACCAAATGGATTATAAACACAAGTGATTATTTATGTTATAAATCCAATGGATTAATATTATAAAGCCTAGCATAAATATTAAACCTTAGCACAACAATATTAATATTAAACCCTAGGACTAATATTATAAATTCTAAGATCTATATTATATATATATATATATATATATATTATATAAATATATATATATACTATATATATATATAATATATAATATATTATATATATATATATATATATATATATATTTCTGAATTAGTCTACTTCTATATTGATACAAAATATGCTTACAGCGAGATGAAGGTCTCGAGAGTTCTAGCCCATGAAACGGCATATTGACAATGAACATTTGACAAACTATCCCAAGGACTTACAAATAAACTAGCTTTACGACTTAGAATCACTGAATCCATAACGAAATACTTAGAATCCGGACAGTGACCCAGATCTGACTAGTAAACCACCTTAGCCAAAACATTAACCAACAGATAGGGAATGCCGCCCACGCAGGGGAAACCGACCGTAAAAAAGAGTTGAAAAAACTTGATACTGGGTGCTACAAACATGGGTTGAACAAAGCCTCTTTCGACAATTGAACAAAACCAAAAACACGCAAACCTGAGAGGATTGAACAACTGCTTTCGACAATTGAACAAAACCAAATACACGCAAGCATGTTCAGTCATCATGCTGAGTTGGAGGTTGCTCCTCAATAATGCGGCAGCCAAAAAGATCTGGTTCTTCAGTCTCCGCAGAATGTCCCTCTGTTCTAGCAAGTTCTTCTGCTGCAGGAGTGCTCAGGCCCGCTGGAGTCGGCGAATCCTGAATTGCGCAACCCATAATATCCTGTCTTTGTGCAGTCTCATTCGTCGAGGAAGCATTCCAGTGTTCCATCCGCTGGTGCTGAGGAACTCCTGAGCCAATTGTCTCAGAACCCCCAGCTTGGTCATTCAGCTCAACAGTGACCGAAATAATGAAGGAGGAATTACCAAGTCTACAGGGGAGGCGGAAGCGAGCCGTATGCATTCTGGAGTTTAGAGAGCTCACCTCTGACATAAACTACCTCCTTCCTCAGCCATGCCTGCTTCTGGTCACCGGATAGCAATAAAAACTAAAGTCCGAAGCCTCAAATGAAGGGTCCGAGGGAGTTGAGGATGCCTGGTAGAGGACCTGGCCATGAGAGCTGCCTCTTCTGCAGCCCATTCTAGGGCGCTCTCTGGGCATGATGATATGAGATATGGAAGCAAAACAAACAGTCAAAAAGGGGAATACGCTGTGGCTACAAGGGAGAATTCGAAGCGGGTAAATTGGAACATGAAAGCCTCGATAAGTGTTAGCTTCTCACACCAGAGCGAGACAGTGCCCTGAACTGTCTCTAGCACAAGAAGCTTCGACCTTGCTTTGCCAGCCAAAGCCGATGAGAAGAGCGAAAATGATAACCATGCTGAGCATCGTTGCAGTCAGGTTATCAAAATGCCGCACCTGGAAGAGCTGCATTAATGCACTAATAAATTTTGATGTGTGAACTATTAACTGCTGCATCCTTCAGCTCCATCCAGTTGTGGTGAGCAGCCATGTGCCCTCCCGCCAAGCCATCCTCATACTAAGTTCTGGATTGATCACCCGCATCCAGGAATTCTAAGATTAATATTATAAGTCCTAAAATTATAAATTATAAACCCAATATTAAACCTTTATATTACAAACCCAATATTAAAAAACCCTAATATAATAACGTTAATTTTAAATCCTAGTTTTGTAATGTAACAATATGACGTTGAATAAATTACAATATAATGATTGCAAGATTGATTATCGTATTGAAAGAATGTTTGTCACAATGTAACATTAGATAGATTTTTGTATACCAAAGGGATTAACTTTATAAACCCAAAGGACTATTAATATTATAAACCGAAGGGATTAATATTATAATCCCAAGAGATTATTGATATTATAAACTTAAGGGATTAATACTATAAACCGAAGGGATTAAAATAAAACCATAGAATTAATATTAAACTCTAGGAATATAAATCTTAAGTTTAATATTATAAGCCCTAAGATTAATGTTATAAATCCTAATATTAAACCATAATATTATAAATTATAAACCCAATATTAAAATGCCCCAATGTTATAAGTATAATATTAAACTACATTTCAAAATGTAATAATGCAACGTTGAATAAATTGCAATGTACCATTCCAATGTCACAATATTAAATCCTATTATAAAACCCTAACATTGTAAAATCCAATATATTAAACCCTACTATTAATATTTTAAACCCCAATATTAGAGCTCACTATTATAAATTATAAATCCAATATTGAACCCTTATTTTGTAAACCTAATATTAAAAACTTTAAAATTAAACCTCAATTTTGTAACGTTGTAATGCAACATTGAATTAATGACAATGCAATGTAACATTGTGACAATGATTGTGAGATTGATTAATATTATAAACACTAAGATTAATATTAAACCCTAATATTATAAATTATAAACCAATATTAAACTTTAATATTATAAACCCAATATGAAAAAGTTGTAATTTTGTAAACCTAATATTAAACCACATTTGCCAATGTAACAATGTAGCATTAAAAAATTGCAATATAATGTAATATTGTGACAACGATTGTCAAGAGATTATTGAAATTATAAACCCAAGGGAATAATATTAAACCCTAGGATTAATATTATAAACCAAAGAAATTATAAAACTTAGGATCAATATTATAAACCCTATGATTATAAACCTTGAGATTATAAACCATAATATTGATATGATAAACCCAAGCAAATAGTAAACCCAAGAGATTAATATTATAAACCCTAATATTATAAAATGTAAAACCAACATTAAACCATAATATTATAAAACAAATATTAAAAAGCCCTAATATTATAAACTTAATATTAAACATTAATTTTCTAATGTAACAATGTAACATTGAATAAATTGGAATGTAATTTAACATTATGACAATGATTGTGAGACTGATTGTTGTATTAAGACATTGTTTGTTGCAATGCAACATTGGATAGACTTTTGTACCATTCCAATGTGACAATATAAAATCATAAAATCATAACATTATAACGCCTAATATAATAAACCCTAAGATTAATATTTTAAACCCTTATATTAAACCTCACTATTATAAATTATAAACCCAAAATAAATCCTAATATTATGAACCCAATATTAAAAAATTGAATATTATAGATCCTAATATTAAACCCCAATTTTGTAATTTTGAAATGTGACAATGAATAAATTGCATGTAATGTAACATTGTGACACTGATTGTCATATTGATAGTCGTATTCAGAAAATATTGGTTGTAATGCGACATTGAATAGATTTTTGTAGCATTTCACTATCACAGTATTAAACCCTAATATATAACTCTAACATTATAAAACCCAATATATTAAATACAAGGGATTAATATTATCAACCCAAGGGATTATAAACCCTAGGATAATATTAGGCCACTTATTAAACCATAGGAATGTAAACCCTAAGATTAATATTATAAATCCAAGGGATTATAAACATTGCAACAATGATTGTCAAATTGATTAATATTATAAACCATGGGATTAATATTATAGAATCTAAGAATACTAAACCCTAATATTGTAAATTATAAACCCAATATTCAACTTTAATATTATAATCCGAATATTAGGAAGTCCCAATATTGTAAACCTAATATTAAAACCCATTTTTCCAATGTAACAATGTGACATTAAAAATGAAAATGTAATGTAATAGTGCTACAATGATTGTGAGATTGAGTATCGTATTTAGACAATGTTTGTTGCAATGCAATGCTAGTTAAATTTTCGCAGCATTCCAACCATTATCACATCATTAAATTCTACTATAAAACCCTAACATAATAAAAACCAATATAATAAACCTATTATAAATATTATAAACCTTAATATTAAACATGTAATATATCGGGTGATGGATCCTAGAAATCTAAAAATAAGTTGTGATTGATGTTGAACTCAAACAAATTTACATTATTTGTCGCTTATTAATTGGAAAATATGAAATTGGAATGTAGATAAAATATATCAATAAAAATGTTTTGTGATGTCAATAATAATAATTTGTATTTATAATAAGGTCTACCTGGAGAGTAGAGTCCCCTTTCAGTAAAAAAATAGTTAAGAGAAGTTAGTTATATCCCAAGAAGGGAAATAACAAAAGTAGGAAAATTCCTTATTTCTAAGACTTACTTTAGATGCTCAAACAAAAAAGAGAGGAAAATGGTGAGGGCTATAGAAATTCCATTGATGGAAAATGGAAGATAACAGATTAAGAGACCAGAGGAAAAATAATAGATGGAAAGAAATGTTGTTATTTTTGTACTCTCGTTGCTTGTTACTGTGGGAGATAAAGACAATAAATTTCTGTCACTAGTGGGAGATGAAAACTAGTGAAACCCTATAGAAGAGTAATTTTTCTGCTAAGGGGTAGATGACAACTTTTGCATGCAAAGGCACTATTCAATTTGACTAAAAGGGCAAGAATTCGGGGGTAGCTAGGTAAGGTACCTAGCTTATGGTTAGGAGGTCTAAGTAGGCCATACGTGTATTTTTGGATATAAATTTAAGTCTTTATTTCTTTCACTTGTAGATAAAAAAATAAGATTGTTGAATATTTTGTGTATATTGAAGAAAATAAATTGACTAAAACCTTACATTCTATAATGAGAAGAGCATAACCTAAAAAGAGAATAATTGTGAAAAAAAATTAATTATTTTATATTCTTTTTATTTTTAAGAAAATATACATGTATGTGGATTGTTTGTTGGATTTTGAGAATATTATAAGAGTAGGTTTCAAGGTACAAAGGATAGGTGTTGTGAGATGAAGATTGACACTCCCCTTCTAAAGAGGATTCCAAAGAAAAGTAAACAAAAGATCCTCCTAGAAATAAAGACTGACCACATTCAGTAGAAAACATGTAGAGAGAAATATTATTTTGAGCACAATAAGGTGTGGGTGGGGGGGGAGGGGGCGACGCGGTGGGCATTAATTGTTTTTATAAAAAGAAACTATCATTTGTATAACCCATACTTGTTACGAAGGTAGCTACAAAAATAGCGACAAGGGATAAGTGTTTTTCACAATGAGGGTTAGTGCCAAGCTATCAGGGAATAAATAAACACAATTTTCTAGCATAGTCCCTAGGGATAGGGTTTGGAAAAAATACAATTGATATATAAATTTTAAGAAAAAAAATCATGCTCTATATTTATATAAAATTTAAAGAAAAATTTTAACCTCCCCAGAGCAAACTGGATTTGTAGAGGGAAGACAAATTCGTGACGGACTAGTAGTAACTCAAGAAGTCATCCATGCCCTAAAAGAGAAGAAGCAGAAAGGAATGATGATAAAGCTCGATTTTTCAAAGGCCTATGATCGTTTGAACTGGAATTATCTTAAAAGAGTCATGGAGACCTTCGGTTTCAATAATAGATGGATAGAATGGGTGTACAACATGATATCAACACCGAATTTCTCAATATTAATAAATGGGACACCTTCAACAACTTTCAATGCCACAAGAGGAATAAGGCAAGGGGATCCTCTATCTCCTTTCCTATTCATAACGGCAGTAGAGGGGCTAGGAAGATACTTTAAAAAGGAGGAGAGGGAAGGAAAAATCAAAGGCTTAAGGTTGTGGAGGAACAATCTACCCATAACCCATCAGCAGTTTGTAAACGACATTATGCTATTTTGTGAAGCAACAATAAAAGAAGTTAGGAATATGAAAAGAATCCTGGACCTATTTATGGAGGCTTCAGGTATGGAGGTCGATAAGGAGAAATCCTGCACTTTTGTTTTTAACACTTTGGACTCAATCAAAACTCATCTAACTAGGATGCTAGGGTTCAGGCAGGGAGAACTTCCAAAAAAGTACCTGGGGAATCAGATAGATATTAATCCCACAAGAATGGTAAATTGGCAGCAGGTTATAGAAAAACTCAAGAATAAAATGGCAAGCTGGTCTTTTAGATCTCTGAATATAGAAGGCAGAATAGTCCTCTTGAAATCAGTCCTCCAAGCAATGCCTATTTATCCTTTATCTATTATGGCTGCCCCCAAAGGGGCATGCACAAAAATAAAAGAGATATATGGAAAATTCATTTGGGGCAGTCCAAATCAACAGAGGAAATGGGCATTAGCTTCATGGAAAAATCTAATGAAAATAAAAAAGGAAGCGGGCCTTTGATTGAGAGACCTGGAGATGCTAAATAAGGTGCTTGGAGCAAAATTGTGGTGGTGGTGGATGAGAGGAGGAAATGACCTATGGAAGAAAATATGGACTCATAAGTACAATATGCCAAAAACTACAGATGAAATCCTTAGACTAGAAGAGACTCCGAAAGGTTCTACAATTTGGAACCTGGCAAGCCAGAATAGGAATATAATAAACATACATGCCTTCTGGGAAATAAGAGGAGGAAGGAATGCCAGATTTTGGGATGAGGGGTGGCAACAGAGAGACAAACTGATTAATATCCAAACATTGTAGAATATACAAAAAAATGTGCTCAGGGAGGGGAGAAAATACGTAAAGGATTACTGGATAGAAGGAGAGACAGATGGAATATGGAGAAAATGGAAAAAGCCTGAAGAATGGGATGAAAACATTAATCAAGAACAGCAAAAAATATACTTAAAAGAAGTAGAATCAAGGAAAATAAAGGTTAGAAACGGGGAAGATATTCTCAGGTGGGGAAATCAACGAAAGGAACCTTTACAGTCAAGGAGGCATATTATCTGATGGGATATCAGGAGAGGGAAGAGGAAAGCACAGAGTGGAAAATCATTTGGGATGGCAAATGGTGGCCAAAGATAGCCTTATTTTCATGGCTTGTTGGAAAAGAAAGAATCTTAAGATGGGACAAAATTCAAAAGAGAGGCTTCCTCGGGCCATCGAAGTGTAGTCTCTGCAATACAGAAAATGAAACTCAGGAACATATTTTGAACAATTGCCAGTATGCTATGCAAATATGGGAAGAGACTAGAAAGCTATATGGTAAATCAAAAAGAGACCCCAGTGATCTAAAAAAAAACCATTTTTCAATGGAATAAAGAACATTTCCACTGTAAAGTTGTCAAGAGAGCTTGGAATCTAACAGTGGGTTTCATGATATGGCTCCTTTGGAAGGAAAGAAATCGAAGGATCTTCCTAGATAGACATACAAAGCCAGAAGAAATATGGAAAAGAGTTCTAAGCTCTATCAGAGACACGATCCTAGCAGAAGACTGGGATGAGGAAGAATGGAAAGCAAATCAGGAGGAAGGACAAATCCCAACAAAATTAAATATGAAATATGATATGCTATACCCCAAGAAAGAAAATCGGCAAAATAAACAGGTTCATAGTTCATAGCAGTTCAAATACCCTAAAGAGAAATTCATTAAGTTGTATTTCAACGGGACATCCAAAGGGAACCCAGGGAACACAGGCTTTGGGGGAATCTTTAGATACAGTGAGGAAAACACCAGATGGGTATATGCAGAGTGGGGAGGAGAAGTGACTAACAACGAAGCTGAACTGTGGGTGGTACACCAAGGGTTAAGGATAGCGGTGAGGAACAGCTACAGGAATCTAGAGATAGAAGGGGACTCTCAGGTGGTAGTAGAGATGCTCCGAAAACTCAATAACGAGAGAAACTGGGAATAGATCGTTGGAAGCTGGAGAACAACTGGGATAGTTCAGGATCTGGGAGAATTATTAAAGAAGATAGATTATAAAATTATTAATCATGTCAGAAGGAAGGGAAATAAGGTGGCGTACCTTCTTTCCAACTGGGGAAGTAATGATCACGAAAGGAAGATTGACAACAGATGGCCAATAGTAATGAATAACCCGAGATGGGAGAAACTGGCAATCATAATAAATCAAGACCATGACGAATCCACAAAACAATAAGAATGAACACAAGAGACCCCCGATCGGGGTGATTTTGGTGGTGCACAGAGTAATTAATACAAGGAAGGCGCGAAGGAGGTACAGGACTAAGGAGGGCCAGGTAATAATCAATAAGGGCAGCAGGACAACCAGGAAGAATCACACCTCAAGGTGGATCGATGATGGATTGGTGATGAAGGGAGGTGGAGATTACAGAATGTCAGATAACATAAGCGAGTATGATAGTACGAAGGAGGTGCGAAGGGACGTAGACAGTGAAAGAGTTAGCAGGTGGCAAGGCGAGCAAGCAAAGACAGCAAGAGGAAACCAGAAGGGGAGAAATAATAAAGAAGGAGAGTGGCATGAAGGAAGGCAGAGGCGAAGGGAAGAGCGTGAGAATTGGAAAAGAGGTAGGGTGGTGAGGGATCGAGCCAGACATAAGGGAAGATAGAGAAACCAGAAAATCAAGGAAACCAGAGTAGAAACTAAGGGAACAATGGCGACCAGAAGGAGAGCGAGGAATGAGGAGACTGAAGCCACTTGGGAACGAAGCAATGGGGATAAGAAAGGAAAAGGAATGGTGAGCGAAGAGGTAGCCGAAGAAACAGTATTGGTTCTGGATGATTCAGAGGATGATATAGAGATGTATGACTCCGACGAGGAAAAAGGAGAGCAGGCTCGAGAAAAAAGAAGAAAGATGGCAGAGCATGGGACATAGGATAAACAAGAGACCTGAGAAAATGAGGAATGGCAGGGTTGAGATCAAAGGGAAGACTGAGACATTGGCAGTGCCTCAGGCACGAGAAATCGAGGAGAGAGAGGAAACTACAGGAGTAGAGGAGGCAGGGGAGGACGACAGGGACAGCGTGCAAGGTGGATCAATGATGGATTGGTGATGAAGGGAGGTGGAGATGACAGAATGTCAGATAACATAAGCGAGTATGATAGTACGAAGGAGGTGCGAAGGGACGTAGACGGTGAAAGAGTTAGCAGGTGGCAAGGCGAGCAAGCAAAGACAGCAAGAGGAAACCAGAAGGGGAGAAATAATAAAGAAGGAGAGTGGCACGAAGGAAGGCAGAGGCGAAGGGAAGAGCGTGAGAATTGGAAAAGAGGTAGGGTGGTGAGGGATCGAGCCAGACATAAGGGAAGACAGAGAAACCAGAAAATCAAGGAAACCAGAGTAGAAACTAAGGGAACAATGGAGACCAGAAGGAGAGCGAGGAATGAGGAGACTGAAGCCACTTGGGAACGAAGCAATGGGGATAAAAAAGGAAAAGGAATGGCGAGTGAAGAGGTAGCCGAAGAAACAGTATTGGTTCTGGATGATTCAGAGGATGATATAGAGATGTATGACTTCGACGAGGAAAAAGGAGAGCAGGCTCGAAAAAAAAGAAGAAAGATGGCAGAGCATGGGACATAGGATAAACAAGAGACCTGAGAGAATGAGGAATGGCAGGGTCGAGATTGAAGGGGAGACTGAGACATTGGCAGCGCCTCGGGCACGAGAAATCGAGGAGAGAGAGGAAACTACAGGAGTAGAGGAGGCAGGGGAGGACGACAGGGACAGCGTGGAAGGGGTAGGGGAAGAGCAGGAGACTACAGAGAAGAGTAGGCAGCAACATCTGTTAGAAAAACCAGGAGAACTGTGGGGAAGAAGATTCAGTATGCAGAAGGAGCTTACTATGAGAACATCAACAAGGACATTAGAAGGATAATACAACAAATGGAAGAGGAGGCAACTCAGGGACAATCTGATCCTGAAATGGAAGATGGGGTTTACCTTCTCCCGAATCTAGGAAACACGAGAGGCCGCATGACTCTATATAAACAGGAGCTGCATGTTTATTGGGTCATGAAGGGACTACTCGCTAAGGCAATGGAGCAATTAGCTATGGAAATGGCTGAACTGTCTCAAGGAATACCAAATCTAAAGAAAGAAATGAGGAATATCTAGATTACTCTGTTAATGTAGGACACGAAGTTGGATGAAATACAGCAGCAAATAAAGGAATGCCACCCAGACATCAAGAAAGAAATGGAGCAACAGACAAGAATGGAAGCTTAGTAAAGGAAGATATGTATTAATTTTGTTTCCATGAAGATAGTAGATAATAGATTAGCTACTAAAGCTTCTTTTGAAAAGTTTACCACGCAGATAAGGAAAATTAGTAGTTTTTATGAATGTTTAGTTTATTTAGCGTGGACAAGAAGAATTAAGACTTTCTATTTTTGGATGGCTATAAAGAACCTAAGGTGGCCAATAAACCCAGTTTCCCCTCGGGGCGGGTTGAGGCCACTACGAATATGTAATGGTTTTGATCCACAATAATAGAAAAAGAAACGACCCTCCGCAGTTTACAAAAAAAAAAATTAAAGAAAAATTGTTGAATCCTTTCTCGCGGAAAATAAAAAAATAAAATAGACTAACTATGCATAAAGGAAGAACTTCAAGCAATGAATAATACATTATCAATCTTGCTTATGTAAAATAAAGAGCTCAGATAAAAAGCCTAATGCCCTCAGGAAGAATATTTTTTTTCATGTAGAAAACAAGATTTCGACTTCAATAATTAACTGAGACAATATAGAATCCAAACAAAACAACGAGATTGAAATTTGTATAAATATTGGCACAATTGTTGGGGTAAATTTTGAGTTCCATTCTAACCCTAACTTTAAAAAAAAAGGAATATTGTTTTCATTCTCTTTCTAGAATATTCATAAACCACAATTATACACAAAGTTGTAGAGTAGGTCATGTCCATTTATACTAAAAAATGTACGATGGTACAAAACTATAAGGGTTCTCATTCTTTCTTAAAATAGGTACATGAGCTCATAAATACAACTTTGAAAAACATTCATAATGGAGTTAGGCTCTAGAACCATCCACAAACCTAAGAAAATAATTTCAAAGAACAACTAAGATACTTCGACGCCTAGAAATTAGAGTTGAATACACAAGCGAGGAGGAGGAGGATCGCGTTTTAGATTTTCATACCACATTTACATGGGAGTCCTAAACATAAAGAGTATTACCATTAGTATTATTATAACTCAAGCCATCACTGTGAATAGGGTAACTACACATAAAATTACATGGAAAATTACATAAGGAAAGAATTTACAACGAGTTAGCCAAAACCCATGTTTGAAGGAGGCTAACCTATAAGGGTCGTCTTGCCTCTTCATCATGTTGTGGAATTCATCCTCTAGGTAGATAACCATGCGCTAAAAAAAAAGAGCAACATATTCCATACCTATAACTGAAACCCTTGAGGGAAAGGAAAATAAATATCCAAAAGATAAAAAACTATTATCGTGTCAAAACCCTAGGCTATTAACCCTGTTAGGGGAACAAAAGTGGGTAGCATCTATTGTGCTCCACTACAAACTCGAACACCATAAAATTGGTCAAATTCAGAGAGGTTTATGTGTGAGAAAATGACAAAGGGTTGGGAAACTATTATTTTCTTTTTATAATTACCTGAGTGAGGTATCTTGGGAAACACTGAAAACACAAGTGAGCCAAAACTCCATTAAGATACTTGGCCATCCTAACAAGCACAAAAAATAGTCTTAGTGAAGAAGGTATTCTATTTATTGAAGTTGTGTTGAGCTGTCCTCACAGAGTCGTATAGCATGAGAATGAACCCCAAACAAAGACTATTCCCCATAGATTCAATTACCTTATCCCTAATTTGGATCATCATTGACTGTTGGATCAATGTTTCTCTAGACGTAGGTCCACGATAATCAACTGTATGGTTTATTAAAAATCAAACATTGAATAAAACTCTCAACATTGGAAATTTCATGCCACGATCTAGGTCTAGAGTATCCGGTCCTCATAAAGGAAATAAAGGTTATTGTCATCACCTATTTTATTCGATGAGTAGACAAGGCCTTCTCATTAATCATAAAAGTTCCACAGAAAAATAAATAACCTATGCTACACACACACCATTAAGAGTAGGTAGTAAGTTATAATCATTTCATGATGATGAGAATGCTAAATATAAGTCTTACCTCAATCACCATGGTGTAGCTTAACATTGAAATGTTAGTGTAAGTTGTTCTATGAGAAATGGTTTTAGTTTGGATCACTTAAGTCAAAAGGTTGTGCCACATACATAGTTGACCTAGCATGAATAACAACCTTTTCATTATTTTTTGAAAAATAATAAACCTAACAAATAACATATAGTGACAAAAAAAAATAGAGTCCAATATAGAAAATTTGTAGACCAAATGTTTCAAGATTTCATTTTTATGTGTAACTAGAAGGTAAACACTCCAGTAGAAAAATGATGAATAAATAAGTGAGATATGTATATATTCTTGTATAAAAATTTGAATTATCTCTTATATTCTCCTTGGGTGAGATGGCTAGATCGACGATTTTATCCATCCATATGACCTAGGTGCATTTTGACTCATGTGCAAGTGTTAAAAAATCATTTTGGACAAAAAACATCTTAATTTGTTTCTCTAAAAGTTGCGAATGTATGAAAGCCCCAAATTGGTGTGAGAATGTTTTTTTCTAGTGCAAGAACAAATCAATGAAAGATAAGTGCACCTATGATTGTCAAATAGGCTCCAAAATAGTTCCAAATGTGTGTTTGTACTACCAGCTAGAATTTTCCATTGTGGCAAACCTGAATGATGAAGTGGTCCACATATAATTGGTGCAGGATCCCTATGTAATGCAAGAAAAAGACAATCTACATTAACAATATTTTAATGAACATTAGTCCTAGAAAATTCATATAAGGAATACGTTTTTGGATAAAATACAAACCAAGGACAAATCTCCACTATTCCATCAAAATAATGTAGAAGTGCAAGGTAGAAGTTCATAAGCTGGTAAAACAAGGGAATATGAAGGCCATCATATGTGTAAAAATATGCATTAAGTACAAAAATTTCACGGCCTAACCACCTCCCATGTTGATAATCTTTAATGTCCTCATGCAAGTGAATCAACTATTGTACTGATGCTCCCTTGCAAAAAACCAAAATTAAAACATTTATGGGTGACCTTGCACTTGCAATAATGTTCCTTCAACTTTGTATACACAAAAATTCCTTTGCTTAGACATGGTTGTGATGAGAAGGGAAATACATGCTAGTTTTTTTTTTGGGATTTTCATTCATTAAGACTAACTTTCAAGAGAATAGCTAATGCCAAGGATACCCTAGGAATGTTAACAACATTGTCACTGCACAGATAATGTTATCCTGAAATAGCTAACCATCAAAATTTCCACAAGCATCTCAAGAGAAACCCTTAATCAGTAGTTCTTCACCTCAATATCCTCATTACAAATAAAAGTGACATAATTTGAAATTCATGGTGTTAAAAACTAGATGGAAATATGGAAAAGGAAAGATGGAAAAATTGATACCTTTCCAGTATGATGATCTTACCATTATCCAAACGTATAGTTGAATCTCATTTTGTTAGGAAATGTGAATCACCTACACTAAGGGTCCCACATCCATGAAAACCTTCATATTTTTGAAAGATAGATCTCCAAAGCACATTACTCAAAGGATATTAAATATATTCTCAGAGGGATATGATAATGAGTTCAGGGAAAGACAAAAATTACCAAGTAAATCATAGTGTAAAATTAACTTTAATACCATAGGCATGACCTTACTGCCAATAGGCATCTATAGCCTCAATAGAGATTCCTTTTAACCCAATGAAATTCTTGTGTCTCATCATTTAGATATAGATTCAGATTCATTTAAAATCATTTACATTGGTTTAGAAGTTAATTGAAGACCTCTTTCTAGGCTCGGTATCTAGTTAACGCCAGTACCATTCACAAGAACTAATAAGAATGAATAATATGGCTTGTGATGAGACCTATTGTCTTACAACTTTTCAACTAAAATCCATTACCCTCGCTTGGTGACTAGTAGTAGTAATTCCATTCTTGTTAGGATCCATGATCATGGTAGTTCGGCTTCTAATGAGCCCTCCTATCACTCAATTAATCCTTCAAAATAAACTCTCATTATGATTAACCTTACATAGGCTTCCTTGTAGGTCGAGAGGAAAATATTCTCCTTAAGAATGTGGGATGTCGTTAAATTTTTTTAATGACTAATCTTTACTAATTGGTAGTACTACCCTGAGGAGTAATTTTAAAGAAATCATCTCAGATAATGACTGAAAGACTCCTTAGGTTAATAACGCTAGGGATCTCATGAGAGCTCATTAGGGTTTTATAGGAGCAGTCCACCATAGGAGGATTTTCATCAATACTTTCGAAGAGAAACTTGAAAAGATTTCTTGGATGACAATTTGATCAAGTGACTAGGTGAGGGTTACAGTTTTGGCTTGTGAATGCAAAGTATTAAGCATAAAAATTAGAAATACCCTTGAATGACTCCCTGTATGACTAAACAGTATGAAGAAGAACCACCTAATCAATAGTCAACCTCACTTTACAAGATATTAGGTATTAAGAGTGAATTTCTTCTAACAAGAATTACCACAAGATTGCATAATAACAAAAATGTCAATAATTGTGCCTTTTGGAATTGGAATGCTACAATAATAGTTTTATTTTAGCCGGTATGTTTATTTATTTCTCTTATACTACCCTACCATAAGTTAAAGAGAGGAAGATCTCCTTCAAGTGTAGGAGTACTTCCAGTGTAACCATGTGCATAACATAATAATGAACATACTCACACTCGGGTTTAAAATGTAAACTTCAACACATACCAGAGTATGAGAAGCCAATTGATTTAACTGATATGGTACCAAGAGTTTTCGAATGATGAGAGAATGGGGTGTGTTGATGATTGTTTAGAACCTGACTTTAATAGGACCCAAATATTCATGGTTCTACAATTTGTACAAGTCTTCCATAACTTGATGTTTTATTTCTTTAGATTGAAAACCATGGTTAAGGAAAATTATAGGGTTTTTCCTCTTGATATTGTTCATGAGCTTCAAAAACAATTTTCAAACAAGTTCCAATTATATATTGCTCCTCTAATGGTTTATGGATTAAGTTTCTTCTCAAGATAAATGTTGTGTGGTAATAGGGGAAGTTTTGGAATTCACTCCTCTCCCCCATATAAAAGATATTATATTAAATTCAATAGGGGACTGAGTAGAAAAAATAGGTGTTTTAAATTAATGTGAAGCTTGATTTTTGGAAATAGGGTTTGGTTGCACAAATGGCTGGGAACATAGAGAAGGAAAACATGGCAGTGCACTGGACGAGAATTGCAGTTGTTGTGGCTCATGTAATGGAGTTTGCATGGGAAATTTCCCTAGACAGAAGGCTCCAAACCATCCTTTAGGCAGTAGGAATATCTGGCTCAAGGGAGAGGGCCATTGTGAACTGTAGGGCTATATATCTGTTGAGGAACCTCTTGTGGACAATAAATGTTAGTCCAAGTATAAAATGACGATGAGTTTTGAGTTATACCTGGTAGTTGATTTATTTCCTTACTTGATTCTTTAAATACTTTTTGAAACCCTAGCAGTGATGAGAAATATTTTATTGAGTGATCCTCCTTGCATTTCTTCTATTCTTACTAGATATAATCCAATTGTAAATTTAGAGAGGATTTTGTAAGTCCTATTTCTGTAATAGATTTTAAAAATCCAGAGGATATTTCTCAAGAATCCTTACCAGTCTTGGAGATTGCTCTTGAATACCTAATTCATAATTCACAAATATCATCATATGGTAAGTGAAAAACATCACTTGATCCTACTAGATTTAAAGGTTCTAAAAATTAATATTTGATTTGTTTTAGTAGGAGTGTTTTCAATGTCTCTTTCTCCAAATGTTTATTTTTTTATTTTTGAAGGTTGGATCGAAATCACTCCACATAGTCCTCCAAAATTTCATCATCCCCTTGTACAAGGAAAATTTTAAGGATGGAAATTTATCTTAACTTTTAGAAACCTTGGCGAATGTCACTAGTCCATAATATGCCATCTGTAAAATGTTTGGTGGTATTTCAATAAAAAAATTCAAATTTATAATAATTTTATATAGTCTCTATATAAATTTTTAGCGACTTTTATGGTAAAATAATTTGTACTATAAAATTTGGGCGAAACATTTTTATAAAAAATGGAAATTAACAAATATTTTTTTTGGAAAAAGCATACAAAATTAGCCCACTCGCGAATATTAGCCCCTAAAATTTTCTATGCCCTTGTATCATTCCAAAAATATCTTTGTTGGCCTGATAATAGTCTTCACATTTCCTCAAGAATACATTCTTCATGTCTTCCCATGTTTGAATGTTGTTCCCTCCAAGGCTCATGAACCATCAGAGAGGTTCTCCTTTAAGAGTAATATGAAACACTTACAACCTTTTAGAATTAGTACAATAAACATATCCTCTACAAAGTACTTAAAACTCAAATAAGAATGTATCTCGCTCTTCATTTGCCAAACCTTGAAATTTTTGTAGAGCAGATGGGGGGAATATTGTGCATTTGTACCACTCCACCTAGATCTTTGATAGGGAATTCAAAGGTAATGATGTGTGCCATTTTGTCCCAATATAGAAGAGGTTCTCTATGTACTACTTCGAGACTCCTTCTTCAAATTTTCCTACGAACTGGTTAATAAAATAGGTGCATTGGATGATTGAAATTAGCCTCGAACTCTTCATTGAAAAGTGCCTTGAAATACCATTTTTTTATTCTCAACAACCTAGTTGGTGTATTTTGTCAGCATATGGATTAGGATATATATAGGGGGTTCTTATTGCACCCTAAAAATGAAAACAAAGTGTGCAGGAAAGAAACAAAATCTTGCAAGATAAAGTAGGTAAAGAGAACACAAGATTGCAATAGATCACCAAGATCAATCCCCTAACCGCATCCCCGACAATGATGCCAGAATATTGGGTGTATTATATGGTATATTAATGGAACAACAATTAAAGTCAAATCAAGATCCATGGACTTCAAGATGCAGCATTGGAAATTATAGAGAAAGACTCCAGGGAAGTGCAGAATAAAACACCAACTTGTCTGGAAACTTCTCACACCTTGGGATTCATGCACTAGCTAATCACCTTGCACACAATGTGTAATAAAAGATGTATCCAATTATGATGTGTTTGAGTCACCCATAAAACATATAAATAAAAGAAAACTTTCCCTTCTCAAATAAATCAAACAAATTATGTAAACCCTTAAGTCAACCCACAATCAACCTTAGAGAAAATCTATGACAAAAGAGCAACAAACCTTAATACAATGAAGAAAATCAAATCGAATGTTGAAATAATAAAAAATAAATAATGGACACCCTTCAATAAATTTCTTATGCATGTGCATAATATATCAAAATAAATCACTTCTCACAAAGGAATTGATCAAATAGCTTTAACCATAGAAAAAAACTTGTATCTTTTACTGTGCATTCAAAATGAGTAACCACAGTGAAAGATCAATGCATAAAAATTCTTAAAATCACCATGAGTGGCTTGATCTTAAACTTGGAAGAAACTCAATCAAGTCAACAACTCGAAATAGTTCAACAATCAAGACATATACAAAAGACTCTATTCATGCACTCCATTGTCTCATTCCTGCACTGAGAAATGATGCACATATAAACCTACTATTGAGTTTTTAGGATCAAAGATACTTCAAAACATAAATATCATTTTATTTGTCCAATAATATAAGGATTTTGAAACAATAGCCGTAACAAAGGTTGAAACTCATTCACCAAAACCCTAGAGTTGAAACCAACAATGTATTTTGTTATAGGCTTGTGATAAAGAAAGCCACAATAGTGTTTGCACAAAATAACTAGAATGCACAAGCATGAGCTAAAGTTTGAATTCAATAGGGCTTCTCAATAGTAAGCTATAACTTTCAGACTTATTCAAGCTTCAACAATCTTATAATAGAAAGATAATATAGATTTAACATTGAAGGTCCAATTCCTTCTTTTAAAATATTGCCAAAGGAAAATATGAACATGGAAAGATTATAAGTCTTCAAGACACATATACACGCCTTCCATATCTAGATTAACAAAACTTTGAAAAGTACACCTTTCACACTTTGTAAATGAACAAGGTTTTCCCGTGGTATATATAAAAATCTTATGAAACTTGTTGAGCAAGATCAACAGACCAAAACAAAAAATATACAATAACCACATAGTGAAAATAAGTAAGGGGTAACAAACTGTGTTGGTCGGGCCCTAGGTAACCAGCTCGTTTTCCTATGAGGAAAGGATTAGTTTACAAAATAAAATAAATCATGAACATGATTAAACACAAGAATAAGTTGAACCTGACATTGAATCTTTCTATTAAATAAATGACAGTAGGTTAGTACAATGATATTACAAAGAATTTATTCCAACAACATGAGATTACAAACAATGACTTCTCTGCTAACTAGGCTTGGAGCCAAAACCTTGTTTATATAAGTTTTTACATTAGAACCTAAATAAAAAATAAAATAAATGAAGATCCAATAGTTTTCCATTGAAGGAAGTGTAGTTCAACCATCATCCAATAAACAAAATCAAGATATCGTGCATAATTTTTGCATTTTGGGCACGATCCTAGAATTATGGAAAAAACTACATTTTTTACAAGACTTCCTCAAAGAACCCTGTGAAACTCTCAAACCATGAAGAATTTTGGAAAAATGTTCACTAGGAGCCTAATTTTCCATATTGTCAACAAAACCTTTGTTTCATAATTATGAGATTCTTCTTCATTTACACGAAAATCAAGGAGGAAGTTGGAAGTTTTAAAATTGTACGAATTTGGGGTTGTACCATCAATTAATTTATAAAAAAATTTATCCATACGACCTGGGTGCATTTTGAAGCATGTGGAAGTGTTAGAACATCTTTTTAGACAAAAACCATCTTCATTTTTCCTAAAAGGTGGCCAATGTATGAAAGCCCCAAATTGGTGCAGGAGATCCTTTTTAGTCTAGGAACATATGAGTGAAAAGTAAGTGTACCTATGATTATAAAACAAGCACCAAAATAGTTCCAAACTCATGTTTGTATTATAAGCTATCATTTTCCTTCGTTGCAAGCTTGAATGATGAAGTGGTCCACATATACTTAATGTAGGATCCCTATATATTGTAGGAGTAAGATAATCTACATTAACAATATTTTAATGCACATTAGTCCTAAAAATACATGTAACAAAGATGTTCATAGATAAAATACAAACCAATCACAAATATTCACTATTGCATCAAAATAATGTAAAAGTGCAAGTGAAATTCATAAGCCAATAAAACAAAGGAATAAGTAGGGGATCATATGGGTAAAAAGATGCATTATGTACAACAATTTCAAGGTGTGAAAATTTTCCTAGATTCCTTCTCTTTGATCGAAATTAAGATAGAAACCCTACTTCCTTCCATCAAAATATAGACTTCTCAACTCATGTCAAATTTTGGTGAACTCATTAATATTAAACTACCCTTTATTTGTAGAATAATTTTAGCGAATAATGTAAAAGAGTCAAACCCTCTATTCAAATATTCACAGAAATGTGACGAGTGCATTGAATTGAAAAGCTCATTGTCCACTTTCCTTGTTCTCATAATTTCCATAACTACAACATATTTTCCATGTATGGATCCCTTTTCAACATCAAATGAATGGTATGGCTCACTACCATCGAACAATAATACAAATTTGTAGAATGTAATGACCAATTGAAGATTCTTCTCAGGTATCTTTGTGAAGCTCTCAAGAATATCTTCTATCTAGCATAGGTGGTTGTTGTTATCATGAATAGCCCTGTAGGGAACACGATCCTTTCCTAATAGTGTAGTCTCAATGTGAACTAAGTGATTGCTACCTATTGATAATGCACCTTTGGCTGAAAGCATCCCTGCACTGCCTCCTCTAATAATATATGCACCATTTGGAACTTTCACCCTATAACAACAATAACTACTTGTGGTCATAGAATATTATCTTTCTTTCATCGGTCTTGCTTCGAGAAATGGAAATGAGAAGTACACCTTCACATTATTTGGTGTAACAATATGATTCTTTGAAGTCGAATAATCATTTTTTTCTATTTTGACTAGTCTTATTTCCACATACCTGTAAGGTGCCTCCATTCATATATATATAGGCAGCCCAATTCCTACCTTATTTTGTTCATTCACTAAGAGGGTAGCCATTCTGTGTTTATTGCTTTTAAGGTTGTGATAAAATGTCGCATAAATATTAACTCGAATTACATACGCCCTCTTTAGGTGTCCATAATTTAATTACAAACCCCCTTTATATGTATCCATTGGAAAACCTATGTGTAATTATGACTAACTTACATCATTAAAGGTTTCACCATCTATGCAATCTATTTATCATAACTTTAGGGAAATGTCTCATACCTGGTGCAACCTTGGTGAAATATCCTTGTTTCTTTTGTTTTATTTTAAACACCACCTAATGAAAATCATGTGGGGTCTATATCTATCCCCGGTCCTATTTGAATTAAAAAAATCCAAGAAATGTTTGTCCCTAATCAGTGTGGACATTTGTCGTTAACTATATATCAATACGTAGTTTATTGTTAGTAAATTTCATTAGCTCTTGTTAACACCGTTCACCCATAAACCTGACAATTGAAGGAAAGGGCATACACCTGGGTTGTTGCATGGAAAATCCACTTCTACCACGTAACCCTCTATCACACATTGGTCACATGGAGGTGAGAGGGGGCGTCAGTCTTACGATTCAGTGAAAGGTCGAGATTGCTCAAGGAAATCCAATGGTGATTTGGTTATCTCTGAAACGCTAACTCTTTTTCGTCTAGTTTGCTCCTTCCACAAGTTTCATTTCTTACATTTTTCTTGGCATTGTCATTCTGAAATGCTAGAATTTCATTACATGTCATGCCTGCTAGTAGCATAACCTGCCATTTGTTGGATCCAAATTCATGGTGGGAGATGGAACTGTGCGAGTGAATCATTTTATAGCTTACACCTGAGTATCACTTCCTTCCTCCTACATTATAGTGAAGTTTGTATTGTTATGTTCTGCATATCCAGTTCCGGAACAAGGTCTATTGATGCAATATACTACTGAGTGAGATGTTGGTGTTGCCACTGTCGTTGAACGAAATGTTAGCCCCTTATCCCTGCTCTAACTTTGGTTTCTCTTTGAACCTATTTTTCGTTACCTCATTTTACAATTTATATATACTCTTACTTTCCTAAATTTGTACTTCAGATAACCACGGTCTTCCAGAATGCTCATTATACACTGGTTGCCTAGGCTATTCGTGTGTGCAGTCAGGGGAGATTTGAATAGGTAATTAACATTTTTCTAGAATAGGTGAAGGATTTATGGTCAATCCTTATCCTCAACAGGTTTTTATGAAATTATATTCTACTAGCCCCTATTTTCTTTGGTAGCCGGGATGGCAAAACTTCTATTGAGCTAGGTCAAGACACCCATAACCTCTTCTACACGTGAAGGTACTTATATTTATACCATTTGCTCAGTTTTTTCTCTCCCTATATGTGTGTCTATAAAATTGACAACGCCAACTTTAAGGTTTTGTTCTTATAAGTACAAGGTTGTTGGGGATTTTTCTGGCAAAATCCCAAAAACACAGAATTCAAGCACATAGAGGCAATGCTTTGTTTCATTTACTCGAGGATCTTTTTGTGCACAGGGAAGCTTAAATTTTTTTTACTGAAGAACAGAGTATTGCACCACCATAAAAGATTTTCTATTCATTAAAATAAATTCACTGATACATATTCATCCTCTTTCACTCAGAGGGATTCACCAAAATATTTCAACAAAATTACTCTCTCTCCTTTGAAATTTTACACCACTGTGAAAATTTGAAATTTTACACCACTGTGAAAATTTCATTTACATTCACTGCTGTGTGAAAACAAAGATTACAAGGACTTACTACTGTAAAAGAAATAAAATGATCAACACACAGCTTTGTGAAAAACTACAAATTCACCAAAACTTACTGTTCCCTTTTTCACTCCTGTGTGAAACAATTCATGGTTTTTGATACAAGCTTCCCCTGGTTTTCTTCATTCACCTCTTCACTTCTTTCGCACATTTCAACAAAATTACTCTCTCTCCTTTGAAATTTTACACCACTGTGAAAATTTCATTTACATTCACTGCTGTGTGAAAACAGAGATTACAAGGACTTACTACTGTAAAAGAAATAAAATGATCAACACACTGCTTTGTGAAAAACTACAAATTCACCAAAACTTACTGTTCCCTTTTTCACTGTTGTGTGAAACAATTCATGGTTTTTTATACAAGCTTCCCCTGGTTTTCTTCATTCACCTCTTCACTTCTTCGCTCCTGCACTGCTGTGCGTTTTTTTTGTTTCACTTACCAAAAAAAATTGGTCAACAAAAAACATAAACATACTATAAGTATGCAAGCACAACACAAAAAAAATTACTATGCGTACATGACCATACTCCCATAAAAAAAACATTAAAATTTAAGAACATTTACATATGCCCATGCCTATTTTAATCCAGGCCCATACATGCCGTAAAAAAAATAAAAATCCACCTACGCATATGACAATTCTTTAATGCCAGTATGATCAAAATAAAACTTAATTTTACTCCACACCAAGCTTTTAATGTTGGCCATATGCAGCTTGGAGCAATCGATGGCCGAGATTGATGGAGCAGATCGGACGGTGGACGGAGATATTGGGAGCAACTTTTATGTTGAACTTTACGTCCCGATATGTCAGAGACGAGGACGTATGGGGAGAGCCATGCGTCAACACTATATTGTATCGGGCTCTTGTGTACGAAAACTGCCTTCACGCAAAAACGGTCTGAGAAATGGAAATGACAAGTACACCTTCACATTATTTGGTGTAACAATATGATTCTTTGAAGTCGAATAATCATTTTTTTCTATTTTGACTAGTCTTATTTCCACGTACCTGTAAGGTGCCTCCATTCATATATATATATAGGTAGCCCAATTCCTACCTTATTTTGTTCATTCACTAAGAGGGTAGGTGATAAAATGTCGCATAAATATTAACTCGAATTACATACGCCCTCTTTAGGTGTCCATAATTTAATTACAAACCCCCTCTATATGTATCCATTGGAAAACCTATGTGTAATTATGACTAACTTACATCATTAAAGGTTTCACCGTCTATGCAATCTATTTATCATAACTTTAGGGAAATGTCTCATACTGGTGCAACCTTGGTGAAATATCCTTGTTTCTTTTGTTTTATTTTAAACACCACCTAATGAAAATCATGTGGGGTCTATATCTATCCCCGGTCCTATTTGAATTAAAAAAATCCAAGAAATGTTTGTCCCTAATCAGTGTGGACATTTTTCGTTAACTATATATCAATACGTAGTTTATTGTTAGTAAATTTCATTAGCTCTTGTTAACACCGTTCACCCATAAACCTGACAATTGAAGGAAAGGGCATACACCTGGGTTGTTGCATGGAAAATCCACTTCTACCACGTAACCCTCTATCACACATCGGTCACATGGAGGTGAGAGGGGGCGTCAGTCTTACGATTCAGTGAAAGGTCGAGATTGCTCAAGGAAATCCAATGGTGATTTGGTTATCTCTGAAACGCTAACTCTTTTTCGTCTAGTTTGCTCCTTCCACAAGTTTCATTTCTTACATTTTTCTTGGCATTGTCATTCTGAAATGCTAGAATTTCATTACATGTCATGCCTGCTAGTAGCATAACCTGCCATTTGTTGGATCCAAATTCATGGTGGGAGATGGAACTGTGCGATTGAATCATTTTATAGCTTACACCTGAGTATCACTTCCTTCCTCCTACATTATAGTGAAGTTTGTATTGTTATGTTCTGCATATCCAGTTCCGGAACAAGGTCTATTGATGGAATATGCTACTGAGTGAGATGTTGGCGTTGCCACTGTCGTTGAACGAAATGTTAGCCCCTTATCCCTGCTCTAACTTTGGTTTCTCTTTGAACCTATTTTTCGTTACCTCATTTTACAATTTATATATACTCTTACTTTCCTAAATTTGTACTTCAGATAACCATGGTCTTCCAGAATGCTCATTATACACTGGTTGCCTAGGCTATTCGTGTGTGCAGTCAGGGTTATATATACTCTTACTTTCCTAAATTTGTACTTCAGATAACCATGGTCTTCCAGAATGCTCATTATACACTGGTTGCCTAGGCTATTCGTGTGTGCAGTCAGGGGAGATTTGAATAGGTAATTAACATTTTTCTAGAATAGGTGAAGGATTTATGGTCAATCCTTATCCTCAACAGGTTTTTATGAAATTATATTCTACTAGCCCCTATTTTCTTTGGTAGCCGGGATGGCAAAACTTCTATTGAGCTAGGTCAAGACACCCATAACCTCTTCTACACGTGAAGGTACTTATATTTATACCATTTGCTCAGGTTTTTCTCTCCCT
Source organism: Pinus taeda (assembly GCA_000404065.3). Classification (NCBI taxonomy): domain Eukaryota; kingdom Viridiplantae; phylum Streptophyta; class Pinopsida; order Pinales; family Pinaceae; genus Pinus; species Pinus taeda. The sequence continues at coordinate 4,527 of APFE030475568.1, read as the reverse complement.
ATATGTGTGTCTATAAAATTGACAACGCCAACCTTAAGGTTTTGTTCTTATAAGTACAAGGTAACCCTCCTTGATGCATCTCGCAACAAGTCCTCCCTCTCACATCTAATGGATGCTCTGCTCCGTCGCAGATCGGTGATCTCCTAAATTTCAAAGGACTTACTTACAGAGAGGAATCTTTGTTCAGATTTAGATCTATACTCTATAGAAATCTTCGGTTAGCCTTGTTGTTTTGGATTTATAAGCTCATATCGAGCTCTGGGGTCTGGTTTATAAATTCCTAGTTAGGTCCAATACTTCCTTGAGCATAAGAAGTCTTAGCTCGATAAGGGTGTAAATTCCAATGCCTTCTCTTTTATGGAATATTCACCTATAGCATTCCTACGGTTATAGATGTATTACAAATGAGTATATGCATTTATTTTTTTATTCTCTTTGTGAGAGACTTACTTTCTTCTTCCGGTTTTAATGCATTTATTTTTTTATTCTCTGTGTGAGATACTTACTATCTTCTCGTTTTAATATTTGACTAAAAATCTTTGCCAATCCCATAATTGCATATGGGTTTCAATGGAAACACTTTGTTGTGTAGATATTTTTTATTTAATATTATTCCTTTGAAAACTATTGAAAATTATACATATTTCTGTACTATTCTAAAAAATAGTCATTTTTATATATCTATGCATAGCAATTATTTTACTAGTTTGATATCGTATAACTTCAATGAAATACTCAAAGTCTGGGGTTCTTATATGTTATGTGTAGATATTCATTGTTTCACATATTCCATGGAAAATGCATCACATATATTGTTCGGCTGCTTAACTGTGTCGGAATCTGTCATGCCCAATACTTAATGTACATTTGAAATCTTCCCTATGAGAAGAGGGCGTCTAATCTATTTTTGATTTAATAGTAAGCTATTGTATAATTCTTAACACCTATTTTTTATGCTTCGATTTCATTGATTTACATTTGCTGGGTAAGAGAATATAGACATGTAGATTGCATGCAATATGTGTGAAAGGAAATAATGATGATTATGTGTGATTAAAAGTATCCCCCTCTTAACATTGCTTCTACTATTTTTTTCTATGTAAGGCTAATTCTATTAATAAAACCAAAAAATATTTACAACGAGGCCCTGCCTCAACCGTTGTCACTGAAGTTCATCATAAAAGTCTAAACAACCCCAAATTTGGGGAAACCAGTTTGACATGGCAAGAGACCAAACATATAACCCAAGATCATAACCAAAGGGAAAACCATACATAAAACCAGTACCCATGTTTAAGGCAAAAACCAGAGGAGGATTCAGCACAACACCACCTGGTGCTACAGCAAAATGACAAAATTGCTTATCGTTCATATAAATAGTAAAAACAACATGTGAGTAGACCAAACCCATGAGCAGCATACGTTTGAGTTGGCGCTTAGGTGGCCACAGATGCCATGCGGTGTCAATTGTTATCATCCTGGTCCGGTGGCTCCTCGATGATGGGGCAGGCGTATTGGTCCCAGTGTTCAGCCTCCTCCTCCACGTTGCCCTGCGCTATGCCACCTAGAGGCTCCCTTGCATGCTGGGTACCACTTGAACTGCCAAAAAAATCCATCTTGATTGAATCTCCTTCTGATCTGCCACCATCATGTTGAATGTCACTAGCTTGAACATCTTCACCATGCAGACGACCATGACTAACACCCTTTCAACCACGATCCACTCCCTAATTTCTCTCCTCTTGAGAAGGTGCTTCCGAATTTCTCCCTTGAGCAATGTTATGCTCATTTTCTTTAGAGAATACTATGGTCACATTGGGTGTAATGATGGACCTGTTCAAGCTACTCTGGAACCTGAACTGGGCTGAATGAGGGACAGAGCTGGGAAGCAGACGAGAAATTGCAATGTGAAGCCTGATATCACTATGTACAGCGATGGAGGCTTGCCCTTGACCCCGTCCACTACGCGTATGGGGATAGTATTTAGGCAGAAACCTGGGAGGAGGCGAATTCTCATAAGACTGAGGGGGAGAGGCAGGAAAATAACTTTGTGCTACTTGAGGGTGAGCGCTGCCACCGTGGGTGCCTCCTGTGCGACTCCTCATGCTGTGATGAACCATATCAGTGAGGTTGGCCTGCAATTCAACTAGACAAGAGGTTGGGAAGGAGAATAGGTTGTGGATAGAGGGATCATGTGCCGAATTTGTTATGTACCTAGGGGGGGTAATATGGGGTACCGAGGGAGGTACCCAAGGTAATATTGTAATAATGGGATGGGCCATAGTAATAAATAAGGTGGTTAACCCTGGGGTACCGAGGGAGGTACCCAAGGTAATAATGTAATAATGGGATGGGCCATAGTAATAAATAAAGTGGTTAACCCATGTCATGTAAGGGACCACAAGTAGTTAATAATAATGTAAGGGGCCCATGGTATTAGTTGATGGTATGAGGAAACCATGGTAATGATGCATGGTATTGTATGTATGAGGCCTATATAGAGGCTAGAGACTCCACATGGAGGGATATGAAGAGGAGTATTCTTGTATGAACAAGCATAGGGCTTGTGGAGTATTCTCCTTCCTTAAGGAGTGAATGTATGGTGTTGCC